>CABHPP010108124.1:17227-49559 GCA_902168425.1 Peromyscus attwateri
TTTTTTTACTTTTATTGATTCTTTGTGGATTTCACATCATACATTCCTATCCCACTTATCTCCCTGTCCCAATGTGACCATCTCCCCTCCCCCCAAAACAAAACAAAATTTAAAAGAAAAACCAAAAACCAAACAAACAAACAAAAAAATGAGAAGAAACACATCCTGGAAGCTGCGGTGTGACAGTGAGTCCCACAGTTTACCCATTAGTCCATCCATCTTTTTTTTTTTTTTTTAAATAGTCTGATTGTTCTTTATTTTATATCTAGAATCCACTTATGAGTGAGTACATACCATGATTGTCTTTCTGGGATTGGGTTACCTCACTCAGGATGATATTTTCTAGTTCCATCCATTTGCCTGCAAATTTCATGCTTTCATTGTTTTTTTTCTGCTGAGTAGTACTAGGAAGTACTAGGAAGTAGTTCTAGGAAGTTACGAGCTATGATTTGGGTGCTGGTAATCGAACCCCAGTCCTCTGAAGAATAGCCAGTGCTTTTACCTGCGGATCCATTTCTCCAGTCCCAAAGATTTCTTAACAAAAGAAAAAGATGCCAACAAAATGGCCCAGCAAGTAAAATGCTTGTCATCAAGCCTGGTGACCTGAGTTTGGTGTCCAGGGCCTGCAGTGTGAAGGAGGACAGAGACTAGTGACTTCTACACTGTGCTGTGACATGTGTCCTCCACTCTTCTGCTTACCCCAAGAAGTGTAAAAACAGTTACAAGTCATCAAAGCTGTCATTTAAGATGGTGAAAGCTCAGAAACAGGCAAAAATACAATTTTTTAATTTTACAAAGGGTGTGATCAATCCAGATTCTAACCTAGACTCCCGATGTAGGTAACACCATAAAGAGTAGCCAGATATGGTCATAAGCATGCATTAATGTTTGTATTCATTGTGCATTCATTCTTCGATATTCTGTTTTTTCTTTTCTCTTTGTTTTTTGAGACAGGGTTTTTCTGGGTAGCCCTGGATGTCCTGGAACTCAGAGATCTGCCTACCTCTGCCTCCCGAGTGCTGGGATTAGAGGCATGCACTACCACCACCTGGCTTTTCTTTTTTATTAAAAATATAGAAAGTGAATCTTCAGGTCCAGAAGTAGCATTGAGCATGGGATAGAAATGAACAGTGTTTAGATGAACTGAGCCACAGTGTAAGCCAAGCTGCTGCTGTAGCCAAGCTCTCATCATCACAAGAAGCTGATAGTGTTAAGCTTGGCTTAGATGGACCTTCATCTATCCATTCAGTTTCTGTGATGGAGTTAGCAAAGAGAAGAGTATTTTGGAAAAAGTTACTTACTGGCACAGTTTTTCCAGATTTCTTTTCTTTGGTAGGTTATCTTCCTAACCTGTATAAAGTTGAAGAATTGATTTTTAAGGAAAACAGTCCTACTCTTGCCTGCCATCAAATATTTGCCTTGTTTGTTTTTTCTTCTTTCTTTTTTTTCTTAAAGACAAAGTCTTGCTAGGTTGCTCTGACTTGCCTAGAACTCACTGTGTAGACTAGGTTAGCCTCAAACCTGTGATAATCCTCCTTCTGCCTCCTGGCTTCCTGGATGTTGGGGTTACAAGCATGTGCCACCATACCTGGCTAGCTGGGCTTTGTTGTTTGTTTCTTTTTGTTTTACCTCTTTATTTATTTGTTTTTTTCTAGACAGGGTTTCTCTGTGTAGCCCTGGCTGTCCTAGAACTCGCTCTGTAGACCAGACTGGCCTCTGCCTCCCGAGCCCTGGGATTAAAGGCATGTGCCACCACTGCCCAGCTTGTGTTTGTTTCCTGAGACAGTCTCACACTGAAGCCCAGGTTAGGCTTACCATAGATAGCTCTACTGCCTGAGCCTCTCAAGTGCTGGGGTTCGAGGTTAGCCACCAGTCTATGCTCTGGTTTTCATTTTATTAAAGTAACTGTAGACATTTTAGACTACCCTGATTATGCAGATCAGTATGTGTTACAGTGTAAGGGTTGAACATGGGCATTCGAACGCAGTATACATAAAAGTTTGTTTAAAATGAGACAAGTTTAATATCAGCCTTATGGTTTTTTGTTTTGCTTTGGTTTTTTTTTTTGTTGTTGTTTGTTTGTTTTTAATACTCCATAAGATTATATGTAAATGATGCCTTTATATATTCCAGATGGCAGGCAACAGATTTTGAGTTTGGGTATGGACCTGCAGTTGGAGTGGATGAAATTAGAAGATTTTCAAAAGCATCTTGATGGGGAAGATGAGACCTTTACCACAACAAATACAATTCCAAGTAGTGAGTGATTGCATATTTGTCTCTTCCTCAAATTTAGATTTATAAAATCTAATGCACCTTTCTTTTCATTATAGATTTGTTGAGGGATGCTGTGAAAAATGGAGATTATATTGCTGTGAAGGTTGCACTGAACTCAAATGAAGAATACAACTTAGATCAAGAGGTACTATGTTCTTGGGAGGGAAATCTCACAAAAAGCATGGAAAATAATAGTTTTGACACAATGTGGTAGTTCAGTTATTTTCTTAGAAAAGTAAATACATGTTCACATTTTAAAGGTCAAAATTCTATAGACTGTAAGTGTACATTAAAATCCCTGAAATCCAGCTCTCTAAAATGACTGGTTAAAGTAGTTTTTTTTTTTTTTTTTTTTTTTTGGTTTTTCAAAACAAGGTTTCTCTATTCAACAGCCCGGGTGTCCTGGAACTCACTCTGTAGACCAGGCTGGCCTTGAACTCACAGAGATCCGCCTGCCTCTGCCTCCCGAGTGCTGGGATTAAAGGTGTGTACCACCACCACCTAGCTGTTATTTACTTTTCTGTTGCTGTAATAAAAGGCTATGATCAGAGGCAACTTTAAAAAGGGAGAGTTTATTTGGGCAAACTGTTCCAGAGGGTAGGAGTCCGTCATGGCAGAGAGTCATGGCAGCAGCAGGTACAATGGCAAGAGCGGGAAGTGGAGCTCACATCCCCACAGGACACAGAGCAGACACAGGGACCTACACAGGGCACGGCTGTACCGCGGAGCTTGTCCCCGGTAGCGTATGCAAGCAAGGCCGCACATTGAGTGCCACCAGCTGGCGGCAAACAAGTGTTTAAATACTTAGGTCTACAGTTCTCATTCAAGCCGTGTCTGGGATTGTCCTGTGCTGCAGTGGTAAGGGTGTAAGAGAACTTCCCTTTCGTGTGGCTTTTGTATGCTTTTGATGATAGCCCATATAGCAGTTGCCCAGCTTTCCATTGTCACTTAAGATTTTTCATAAACTAATGTGAATGGGTTTTTTGTTTTTTCTTTTTACATGGAAGCATATTGGAGTTTTTTCCTCTGCCTTTCAGGTGAGACCTGAATTGTGCAGAGAGTCTCATTATATAGCCCAGACTAGCCTTGAACTTGTAGTGATTCTCTTGCCTAAACTTCTCAAGTACACCTGGCTCTAGTAATTTCTACATTATATAGGTACATCTGTTGATATATTTTATGACTTTTTTCTTGTTTGTTTGTTTGTTTTTTGGTTTTTCGAGACAGGGTTTTTCTGTGTAGCTTTGCACCTTTCCTGGAACTCACTCTGTAGACCAGGCTTGCCTTGAACTCACAGAGATCCGCCTGGCTCTGCCTCCCGAGTGCTGGGATTAAAGGCGTGCGCCACCACCGCCTGGCTTATTTTATGACTTTTAAGTGTCTCATCTTCTTTAGAGATCATCTTCTTTAGAGAGAATATTATATTCTCATAGGGTTCTTTTTTTTTTTTTTTGCTTTAATGATATGTTTTTGACTTTTAAAATCTTTTATTAACAAAATTTTTGTTTTTTGTTTTGTTTTTTTTTTAGAAAAGTCTTTTTAAAAATTTGTAATCTTTATTTGTTGGTGAGAAGTATACGTATAGGTTGCCTTCAGTCACTTAAAGAATTTTTTTTTGAGCCAGGGCCATGTACACAGGCTGTAGAGCCAAGGGTGACCAACAGCTGATCCTCCTACCTTTACCTTCTGAGTGTTGGGTTATGCGTGTGAGTCACCACACTCACTTAGTGAGATGCTTTCCCTGGTCATTGTAAATAGTGCTTTGGATTTTATAGGTAGAGAACTGATCAACATCTGCCTCAAAATTTGCCATTCATTTTATATCAAGAAAATTGATATAGAATTTATTACAGTGAATTTATTTCATTTTTGAAAAGATGTGTGTGTGTGTGTGTGTGTGTGTGTGTGTATGTATAAATTTTTTTGTTTTTGTTTTTCGAGACAGGGTTTCTCTCTGTAGCTTTGAGCCTTTCCTGGATCTCACTCTGTAGACCAGGCTGGCCTCGAACTCACAGAGATCCGCCTGCCTCTGCCTCCCGAGTGCTGGGATTAAAGGCGTGCACCACCGTCGCCTGGCTATATATATATTTTTATGTATATGGTTGTTTTGTCTGCATGTGTGCCTATACACAAAAGAGGGCATCAGATCTCCTGGGACTACGGTTATAGATAGTTGTTAGCTGCCATGTGGGTGCTGGGAATTAAACTCAAGACCTGAGAAAGAACAGCCAGTATACTACCTACTGAGCCATCTCTCCAGGCCTTATTTAATTTTAATGTGTATGTGTGTGCCTAAGTGTATGTCTGTGCATCATGTGCATGGAGGAACCTGCAGAGGCTAGACGGGGTCAGCTAGTTGTGAGCTGCCATGTGGATGCTGAGAATTGAAATGAGTCTTCTGTAAGAGCAACAAGTGCTCTTAACCACAGAGCCATCTCTCCAGCCCCTTAATTTTTCCCCCTTTGGCCCAGGTTGGCCTAAAATTCAATGCGTATGTAGTTCAGATTGGCTACAAACTTACAGAAATCCTTCTGCCTCCACTGTCCAAGTGCATGAGCCACTATATTTGGTTTTGATACAGGGTGGTTGTAAAATCTAATGGCAACATTTATTTTATCTTACTTTATTTATTTTTTGAAACAGGATCTCACTGTATATCCCTCACAGGCCTGTACTCAGAGAAGTCTACTTGCCTCTGCCTTGAGTGTTGTGATTAAAGGTGTACCACCATGCCTGACAGCAACATTTATCTTTCTAGAACTCTAGGAGATAGGGAGATGGGCTTAGTGTGTAAAAGGCTGTCATCAAGTGTGAGGACCCAAGTTTGAATCTCTAGAATCCACATAAATCCAGGCTCAGTTGCTTGCATTTTTGATCCCAGCAAAATAGGAAGTAGAGACAGGAGAAATCCTGCTGTGTGCAGTAGTGCACAAGAATTGATCTTGCTTTTAACAAGGTGAAAGGCAAGTGCCTAGTTTGGCCTCTGATCTTTATCTACGCACAGTCCTTGTGCCCACACGTCATATACACAAATTTTGTAAATTCTAGGGCTGGGGATGTGGCTCAGTCAGAAAAGCACTTGCCACCCAAGCATGAAAGACCTGAGTTTGGATTCCTGGCACAAATAGCAGCGCCTATCTGGGAGGCAGAGATAGGTATATCCCTTGGGCTTGCTGGCCAGTCAGTGTAGCTCAATCAGTGAGTGTTGAATTTGATGAGAAACCTTGTTTCAAAAAAATAGGTGGAGAGGGGCTAGAGAGGTGGCTCGGTGATTAAGAGTATACGTGCAGAGAGCTGCACTTCAGTTCTCAGCACACCTGCTGGGTGGTGCTCACAATCTCTAACTACAGATCGGGGATCTGATGTCTTCTGGACTTACATACACACCCCCCACAGAGATACGCAGATGTACTACATGATTAAAAATAATATAAATGAATCTTAAGGTTGCAAGCATTTGATGAAAACAATGGCCTCTATATGCATCTGCACACATAGGCATCTGTACACCTTCCCCACTATGAACACATGTAAAAAATATCCTAAAGATTATTAGTTTCTGATTAATTATTAGGCTAAGTAGCTAGCCTAAGTGGATGCTCAAATCAAAGTACTTCAGTGATTTCTCATTGAAACATCTTGACAGCAGAGACTTGCTTCTAAAATGTTTCTGATTAAAGACTACATGGTTTCTCATTGACGAACTCACAGGATTCTAGCGGGATGACGCTGGTGATGCTGGCTGCAGCAGGAGGGCAAGATGACCTGCTGAGACTCCTTATCACCAAAGGTGCAAAAGTGAATGGGCGCCAGAAAAACGGGACCACAGCCCTCATTCATGCTGCTGAAAAGGTTTGAGATGTGACTGCATGGAAGAACACAGAGAACCTGTTTTTGTAGTGAAATATAATGGGCATATGTTACGTAGCCTTACTTTGTGGTTTCAGTGAATCTGTGACACGTGAATTAGTTTTTGCTATTAGCAGTACTTTGTAATCAGATTTAAAATGTGACTTACCCAGTTGATAATTTATAATGAGTACAATCTCTAGTTACCCTGACAGTATTTATTTCAATCTTAAGTGATTTAGAAGACTCAGATGTAGAATTCTACATGGAAGACAGGGGGTAGACTTCCAAGGCACTTGGTAACACATCAGTGGGGTGGCCAGGCTCAGCAAGTGGGCACCTGTAGCTCTACAGTGAAGAGTCAGGGAGACAGTGGCCAGTCCCTGCATGGAATAGAATCTGCTGAGGTTTTCCTGATTTCAAAACATCTAGAAGATAGGTCTGTCTTTTAAGGAATTCTTGGAATTAAATTTGTTTCTTGTTTTTTAATAGAATTTTTTAACCACTGTGGCTATTCTTTTGGAAGCTGGAGCTTTTGTAAATGTCCAGCAAAGCAATGGTGAGACTGCACTCATGAAAGTAAGTCTTCAGTTTCACACTGGGTATTGATGTTGGTACTACAGACTGGGAAAATCATAGGAACAAGATAGTCCCTGGAATTCAGCAGCGCCCATGAAGTAGACATGGATCAGCAGAGCAGTATCGTGGGGTCAGTGATGTACTAGAATAAGCTCAGTCTAAGGGACCCAGCAAGAGTCATGGGGTGGAAGTGGTAGGCATTGAGTCAGGAGAGATGGAAGGGGCTGCTGGTGTTAAGTAAGTAAGAACTCTCTGCTAGAAGCAGAAGGTACTGGAAAGAGGCAGAGAGATGCAGGGCTGCAAAGAGTGTAATTTATTAGAGATTTACAGATAGGTGTCTTGGGTGGATTCTCATTCTCCAAGACCAAGAAAGAGTTTGTGTACTAAGGCTAGACGGAGATAGGCTTTTCCTAGAAGCAATTAGTATGTCGAATGCCAGTTAAGAAACTGACACCAGAGGTGCATACATATTCAGCTGAATATAGCAGGAATTGGATTATTGTGCCAAAGGTACTCCCAAGATGCCGTGACTATACAACCAGGAATCCTGTAGTCACATGAAAGGGTGCTCAGCATCCATCTTCACAGGTTTAGAGGCCTGGGAATAGGATAGGAATATGATGTACTCTCATTATTTTGTATTTGGCAAATCTACCTCCTTTGGAATTGTGGCTTGCAGACATGTTTTGAGTTGAAGATGTTGAATCTTCCTGCTGCTGCCAGCCTCCCTGCTTGTACCCTTCTTTGAGTGGTAGGTTGCATGTACCTCACTGGCCTCAGACCAGAGTGGTTCCTTCCTCTGCAGTGGTTCCTTCCTCTGCAGTAGTTTCAGGTTTCTGGTTCATAGTGCTGCTAGGACTCAGCAGATCCAGGTGTCCATAAGTGACTCTGTCTTCTCTCTTCCCTGAGGTACAGCCTTACATAAGCTGTGATCTAAGCAGGGATTTGTCTGTATTTGTCAGGTATGAGCAGTGAGGTGCATTGCAGTACAACCCCAGGCTTGTCCTGAACCCTGTCTTCTAATAACCCAGGTTCTTTCCTTCTCCTGGGCCTCCTGTCAGACCCTTAAGGCCTTGGTCATTGCTTTGTGAGGCCCTCCTATGCCTGATTTGAGTTTGTGTAAATAGTCCTTTTATTTAGGAGTCTTAGTCTTTGTTTGTGTGTCTGTTATTATCACACATGTAGCCCAGGGGTAGCACTTCAGAGCACTGTCTTACTGAGAAACTACTAGACAGCAGACAGTTGCACCTCAGTAGAAGAAAGAGCACAGGAAGGAAAGTGCAGTATTTTCTACAAGACCATACAGGATTGTGAGTACTCCTGAGGGCACTTGGGAAACTGAGAAAGAAATACCAAGATAAGGGGTAGGTTAGTTCAGGAAGGAGGGTAGATTCAGGAAAAGACAGCCCTTTCAAACTTGGAGGGGGATGTTCCTGTAGTAAGTGAAGTAATATTAATCTGTACCTAAATAGGAATAGGAATCAAGTGAACAGTTCTCCAGCATTTTAGGGGGTTGTATTTGCAGAACATGGTAACAGGTAATAGCTGATTTTGCTGAGTTAGGGAGCTCTGGCAGCCAAAGGCCAAGCAGGAGCTAAGTGTCCCTCTGTGAGAGGGCACCATTGAAAGGTAAAACAGGGTGCTGGGAAAGACGGGGTGGGACTGTAGATGAAAGTCGAGAGCCCAGAGAAGTGTCAGGGCATTTATCCTGGAGGCTACTCCTCCTCCTCACTGAAGCCTCTAGTATACTTCTTCAGTGCTGCCCTGTTGCTAATGTCGGGTAAGACCTGGCACTGGGTGTCTTCCCTTCTCTGTATTATGAAAAAGAGCTGCCAGACCTATGTGGAGAAAACTAGCCACACCAACTGAACTTATTACGATTTACAATGAAGAAATTGCCACTCCTCTTTTCTGACCTAGGCATGTAAAAGAGGAAATTCGGACATTGTACGCCTTGTGATTGAATGTGGAGCTGACTGCAATATTTTGTCAAAGCACCAAAATAGTGCATTGTACTTTGCAAAACAGTGTAACAATGTGCTTGTGTATGAACTGCTGAAGAGCCATTTGGAAACGTAAGTGTCAGGTGAATGTGCCATGGTTAAGTCAGAGTGAGATAATGGCTGTTTATTTAAGCCATCGTATTTGGAATAGTTTGTGTAGGAAAATGTTCAAAAAAGATTATCCTGTTGGGTTTCTCTCCTCAGTAGATCATGCGTTTAGCAATTGGCATATTTACTAGGTGCATATTCATACAGGCTACTAAAATCTTGGAAAACCCCGGGAACATCTCCTTAAAATGTTAAATCTAGGACTAGAGATGTAGCTTAGTAAAGTGCTTACCTAATGTGTGCAGAGCCCTGGGTTTAATCCTCAGCACTTCTTAAAACCAAGCATGGTGGCATGTGCTATAATAGCATTTAGGAGGCTTGGCTCCTTGGCTACATAGCTAGTTCATGGCTGGCCTAGACTGTAAAAGACTCTTTCTCAAAAAAGTTACATCCACTCTTAATTTGGCTAACATTTTCTTTGTGTGCATGCACGTGGAGACCAGAGGTTGACATCTGTGTCTTCCTCAACAACTCTCTGTTCAAGTGCATTATTTTTCAAGTGCATTTTGAACCATATTAGAAGTTTATCTTTCTCACTGAAGAATTCTTTTGATGGACTGGGGTGTGGTTCTATGGTAGAGCTTTTGCCTAGCATGTGCTAAAGCCTCTGGTTCCATCCCCAGTACCACATAAACACAAAATTCTTTGACAACACCTGCCAAAAAACGCTGCTAGAGAAGATGGGGTCCTTATTATTCCCCCAGGTCCCTGGTGAGACAACCTGGAAGTAGCAGTCCCTGGCCTTGTGAGCTTGAGAACTAGACACCATGTATTCTAAACAGAAAGTAAAGTAAATTCTAGGCAAGGGACTGGGTTGCATCTTGCCTGGTGTGTCTATTTGACAGCCTGTCCTCGACATTCCCATAAAGAATCTCTGGAAGCCAGTTCATCCCCCCCCTTTTTTTTCTCTGAACACATGGGTAACTGCAGAGCACCTTGCAGTGGGGTGCCCAGCCTTCTTCTTTCCTCTGGACTAAGAGGCTCTCATTTCTTTTTTTTTTTTTTTTTGGTTTTTCGAGACAGGGTTTCTCTGTGTAGCTTTGCGCCTTTCCTGGAGCTCACTTGGTAGACCAGGCTGGCCTCGAACTCACAGAGATCCGCCTGGCTCTGCCTCCCGAGTGCTGGGATTAAAGGCGTGCGCCACCACCGCCCGGCGAGGCTCTCATTTCTAATTTCTCATTCATGCATTAGCCAAATGCTACACGGCTTTTTTGACACTGTTTCAAAGAAGGCCAGTATTATGGAGAAGACTGAGTAAAAGTTGCCCTAGTGTAACTAGTGTTCCAACAAGAGGAGATGGATGAAAAGGAAATTTAAAGGCCACCTCATGAGAGGGAAGTCAACTGAGGCCACAGCTGTAGTTCCTTTTCACAAAGGCAGTGCTGGGTTGTGTGGTTCAGGTATAATCCCAGCTACTCAGGCAGCTAAAGCATAAGGATTCCAAGTTCAAGCTCTACTTGGGTTACAGAAAGAGGTCAAGACCAGTCTGAGCAACATAGTAAAATCCTATCTCAACGTAAAAAGTGAAGAGAGGCCGGAGAGGTAGGGAGCACAGTGGAAAGAATGCTTGATATGCACCCACGTGAACAAGGTGGGTGGCCATGGTCTTGTTCACACCTGTTAGCACAGCACGCAACAGTTTAGACAGGTTGCTGGGGGTGTCTGGCTACCAGCCTAACTGGACAGTGGATCCCAGAGTCAAGAGAACTGCTTCAAAGGAATGATGATGACACAGTGCTGTCCTCTGGCCTACACACAACACAGAATCAGAAAAAAAAAAGCAGTTTCTAAAGGGGAAGTCAGGGCTAGGATACAGCTTAGTGGTAGAGCACTTGTCCTAGCCATGTGCAAGGGCCTAGGTACTTTTTTAATTATAAAATTAAAAAGTTACACAGTAGAGCTGAGTGGTGGCAGCAGCATACATCTTTAATCCCAGCACTCAGGAGGCAGAGGAAGGCAGATCTCTCAGTTCAAGGCCAGCCTGGTCTACAGAGTGAATTCCAGGACAGCCAAGGCTATACAGAGAAACCCTGTCTCAAGGAAAAAAAAAAAAAAGTTAAAAGGCAAAGTTAGTGGGAAGGCTTTATGGGCATAAATACATCTTTTTGTAGTTTTCTTTTACAGCGGGGGAAGAGAAGGCAGGGTCTCATGTACTCCACTCCAGCCTCAGACTCACTGGGGCTGAGGCTGGCCTTGACCTTCTGATCTTCCTTGACTTCCTCCCAAGTACCAGGATTATAGATGCAAGCCATCACACCTGATTTATGTGGGGCTAGTGAGCAAACTCTGGGTTTCATGCATGCTAAGCAAGCACCCTACCAACTGAGCTACATCCCCAACCCCTAATGTATATATTTTAAACTTTAATTGTACAGTAGGATACAGTATTACATTGATACAGTACACAATGTGTAATGACCAAATCAGGGTAGCTGAAGTTTTTTAATTTGTTGGTATTTATGTGGTACAGTGTAATAATTTGGGACATCTACATTAAAAAATAGGGTCTCTCTCTAGCCCAGGCTGGCCTCAAACTCGATGTATATCAGCATACTGAGTTCTCAGGTATGATTCACCATACCCAGCTATTATATTAACAGTCTTCTGTCTTCTCTCACTAGACTTTCAAGAGTTGCAGAAGAAACAATAAGGGATTACTTTGAATCTCGCCTTGCTCTTTTGGAACCTGTTTTCCCAATAGCCTGTCATCGGCTCTGCGAGGGACCAGACTTCTCAACAGATTTCAATTACAAGCCCCCTCAGAACATACCAGAAGGTAAGTATATGCTCTCCTTCAAACGTGAGTGTGTGAAGCTCCAGTCTGTAAAGATGAGTTTATTCTAAGTAAAACCTTTACTTTGAAGGAACTCTTTAGCAGAAACCACTGTGTGATAGCTGGCAGAGCTGCTCTGGCAGGACGCCTCCCCATCCCACTTTACCTACCACTGTGAGTCCTTGAAAATGTTAGAAGTTGGTTCTTGATAATTATAGTTGTTTACTAAGTTTTACCTTTTTTTCCTTCCTAAATTTTATTGTATCTACTGGGCTCCCCCTTGTTTGGTTTCTTCTTTCAGTTGTTGTTTTTGTTGTTTTTGAGACAGGGTCTCACTGTGTACTTTGGCTGGCCTGGAACTTGCTATGTAGTCAAGCTAGCCTTGAACTTGAGGTCCACCTGGCTCAGCTTCCCTGTGTGCTGGGATTAAAGATATGCTCTACCATGCCTGGCCTGGGTTGTGCTTGTTTGTTTTTTAATAGTATTGTTCCAATACTCCTGTCTTGGCCTTCTGAGGCTGTCCCCCCGTCCCCCCCATTAGAGTGAATGACAGAGCTATAAGCAGTTCTGATGCCTGGGGGGTCGTCATACTCAGTAGTGGAGCTGCTAGGAAGCTGCCCTTGCCTAAGTGAGTAGCCTAGCTGTGCTCATGCAGCAACCTTAATTAAATGTAGTGGGCCATCAAAAACAAAAGTAGTCCGGCAATAGTGGCTCATACTTTTAATCCCAGCACACAGAGGCAGGCGGATCTCTGTGAGTTCGAGACCAGCCTGATCTACAGCACAAGTTCCAGGACAGCCAGGGGTTTTACATAAAGAAACCCTGTCTCGAAAAACGAAACAAACAAAAACAAAACTAGGAGAGGGACCTATGGGGAAGAAGTGGTTTGGTGGGTGTGGGGGAAGGGAATAAGAGCGTAATGATGGAATATGATCGGGGTATATTAGATGAATAGATGAAGTTGTGAAAGAATAAATAAAAGCAGAAGGGCTGACCTGAGTTAGTCACCAGAACCCACATGGTAGAAGAGACCTTCTCCTGAGGGCTGTCCTCTTGTCTTCCCATTTGTACCGTGGCACATTCAAGGAGGGCAGATAACATTATCTCTCCCTTTAAGTGGGAAATAGGGCCCTGGCTGTTGTGTTAAACATCTTTTTCCTCAATTTAAAGATGTCTACTTAGGACTGGTGAGGTAATTCAGTAGGTAAGGCTTCTGCCACCAAGCCTGATTACCTGAGTTTGATTCCTAAACCTGCGTGGTAGAAAGAACTAGCTCCCAAAAGTTGTCCTCTGGCCTCCAATGTGTATGCACATAGAATAAAAAGTTGTGTTTTTTTAATTTTTTTAAAAGCATTGCTGTAACCTACATCATAATGTGGTATTTATGAGTAGATTACTGCTACTGATAATACATTTGGAAATTTCTAGGAACTAAAACAGATATTTATTTGTACATATAATAAATGCTAATATAAAGACAAAAATTTTTTAATGTATATTCATAATCTAGGTGTGGTTATCCACACCTATCATCCTAGCACTTAGAACACTTTCAGATCACACATTTGTGTGCCCATGTGTGCATTCATGCCATGGTACGTGGGTAGAGGTCAGAGGATAACTTTGCAGGAGTCGGTTTTCTCCGTCACCATGTGGAGCCCAGGGTGGACCTCGTGGTCAGGGTTGGTCAGTAAGTGCCCTTTAACTGGAGAGCCATTGTTCTGTCACACACACACAAACACCATGTTAAACATTTTTTGTTTTTTCATTACATTTGTGTGGGTGTGCAAGTGAGAACAGTTTTGGGGAATCAGTTCTCTCCTCCCACGGTGTGGGTTCTCTGGGAGTCCAGCTTAAGTGGTCAGGCTTGGCAGCAGGTGTCTTTACTCACTGAGCCGTCTCATGCAACCTTAGCACTTGTGAGGCTGAGGCAAGAGGAACAATTCCAGTGCAAAGTGTTTGCTTAATATGCAAACAACCTGAGCTTGGTCCCCAGCGTCACATAAACTGTGTCTAGTGGTATATTCACACTCAGGAGGTGGGGGCAAGAGAATCAGAATTTCAAGGTTATCTTTTTGGATAGTAGTGAATTTGAAGCTATCCTGGGCTACTTGATATCCTGTGTCTCAAAAAAAATTTTTTTAAGGAAATATAACCTTATTATTTATAGCCAATTGCTGCCTTGCTGACTAATGAATCTGGTTTAGTTTTATATTTTTACACTTAAACTGTTGGGAGTTTAAGACAAGCCTAACTCCCAACTCGTTCCTCAGTCTCTTAAGTACTGGCCTTAGAGCACATAATATGATGACTGACTCGTGATTATTTTGAATATTATAGGCCGTATGCATTGCAGAGAGGGGGCATTTGGCTTGATTTTACCATGAATTATTAGATAGATATAACTGGACCAACCACACATATATATTTATTTTGTTTTGCTTTTCCTTACTTACTTGCATGAAGAAATTCTACCATTCTTCTAACATCTTTTTATTCTGTCATCCTGAAATGTAAGGCCCTAATAGGCATAGAATGGCGTTTCAGGCAAACCCCAGCGGCAGGCTCAAAGTCTCAGCCTGGCCATTCTGTGTCACTCCATGCTTTCTAAGCATATTCAAAGGAGGCAGGGTATAGCTCAGTGGTAGAACACTTGTCTTAGCTTCCACAAGTTCCTTAGTTCAAGTCCAAGCACCACCAAAACAAAAAAAACTCTTTAATGATATGTAGGCAATGTAGAATTTTATATATCTCTGGAGAGGCTTTCAATTCTTGAGAACTGTAACAACTGGACTGGTTAGTTATTACAAATGGTCACATGAATTTCTATCTCCTAAACCATCTTGCTGGCTCCCAAGGTTTTTTTGTTGTTGTTGTTGTTTGTTTGTTTGTTTGTTTTGTAGTTCTGGGGATAAGACTTGAAGTGCGTGCATGTTACACACAGAGATGCTTACCACCAAGCCTGAGGCCTGGGATTGGTTCTGGGAGCCCACACGATGGAAGGAGAGAACCAGCTCCCATAAGTAGTCCTCTGACTACCACGCATTGATGTCAAATCATGTAAATTTTGTTTTAAAAACAGAGTAACTGAGGCTGGAGAGAGAGCTCAGCAGTTAAAAGTGGTTGCTACTCTTGCAGAGGACCCACATGACAGACAACTGTTAACTCCATTTTCAGGAGTTCTTAACCCCCTTTCTGGTCTCTGCAGACAGCAGGTACGCACACATACATGCAGGCAAAACACATACACACAAAATGCTACCTTCAGTACAGACAGAAAAGCCGTACATGAAGTCTCTTCCCTGGGGGTTACTGGAGTTCTGTGGTGGAAAACTATAGGCTAAAGTGCAAGTGTTGGGAGTGGGAGCCTTCTCAGTACAAGTGGCAGGAGGATCTACAGGGACTGTCTCCTTCAGCAGAGATGACCCCACCCCCACACACTGTGATAGATAGCATTAATCTCCTGCTCTCCCTTCTTCAGGCTCTGGTGTCCTGCTCTTTATTTTCCATGCAAACTTCTTGGGTAAAGAAGTTATTGCTCGGCTCTGTGGACCATGCAGTGTACAAGCTGTAGTTTTAAATGATAAATTTCAACTTCCTGTTTTTCTGGTAAGATTTTTCTGTAGTTCATTATTGAAAATTCTGATCAGAAGCCAGATGACTTAAGTTTAAGGTCTTTAAAATGTCTGTAGGTGCTTTGAGAGCCTTTGTGTGGGTGTGCACACATCCCACACACAAATACAAAAAATGTTCATTTCCGTATTAGACTTGGACCATTCCCATTTATTATAAAAGAAAATAATCCAAATTTTGTTTTAAAATATTTAATGTTTACCTATTTATTTACTTTAATGCTACCAATGTCTTAGAACCAACATTTTGACAATAATTTCTTAGCCCTGAGAACTTTTTACATGAGGCCAGAATATGAATTGGTTGTGTTTATGCTTGTTAATTAGTGTATCCTCTTTTGATATAAAGGAATGTTTTTTGGTATGCCCTGGTTTGATTTGGTTGAAATAAAGCCATCATCAAACCTTCAACTCCTGATACTCTTACATGATTGCCGAGTATCAGAGTTCTCCGGTCAGTCATATATGCGCACCATCACTCCTAACTTAAAAGAAAATTGTACATTTTTCCACTTTGGAATTCCTTCCTAAGGCTAAATTAAGCATGATTGAGTACAGTCATATTTCTTCTGTGATTGTGCTATATATGTTTTTATTGTTTGAGGTGGGGTCTCAGCATGCAGCCCTGGTAGGCCTTGAACTTGCATTAATCCTCCCATGTGCTGAGATGTGATCTCCCCCCCCCCCCCCCCCCCAAGGTTTCTTGGTGTAGTTTTGGTGTGCCTGTCCTGGATCTCACTCTGTAGAGCCATCCAGTATGAGGCTAGTCTGGGCTACACAGGGAGAGCCTATCCCAAAATTTAGAGAAAGGAAAAAAACCGTCAGTTCTCTGGTTTCTACTGTAAAAGGTTCTAGGGTTTGTAGATGTCACAGATGTGAGTCTGTCTGACTTTATTTTCTCTTTTCCCTCCAGGATAGTCACTTTGTTTACTCATTCAGCCCTGTGGCCGGCCCCAATAAATTGTTTATAAGGTTGACGGAAGCACCCTTTGCCAAGGTGAAAATCTGTTTCATATTTAGGATCACTGCTTAAGTAGTCAGTGCACAGGGTACTGATGGGTCTGAATGTTGGCACTGAGGCAGGTGTGCACTGCATACCTGGCTGAAGGTAAAGTCAGAGGGCATCCCTGCTGAGCAGTCCAAATCCTGACTTCCAGATGAAAGGAACCTGGACTTTTAAACCATTCTTAACGGTTATTGTGTAATACAGCAACTTGTGGGACTGTTTTTACTAAAAATAGCAGTACCCCAGTGTCCTAGGTGTGCACTAACATTCATTTTTCTTCTTTAGGTTAAGTTGCTAATAGGTGCATACAGAGTGCAGCTGCATTGACCACAGGACTGCGACTGTGTAGCAGTTTGGAATTCTGGTGTACCCGAAATGTTCAGATGTAGTTTTCCCTGTAAACTTGCAATTTAGACCTGTTGCCTGGTAAGGTACCAGGGGCTTCACCATACATACTCTACATGTGTTTGTGCCATTGTTCAAAATGTTCAATGTTCTGCATAGTTTTATTTCCACAATGTGGAACAGTACATATGAGAACTATTTAATTAAAAACTTTTGAACTTGAAATTTTCTACTAGTCTTTGTGAGTTGTCTTTGAAGAACAAAACAAAAAACAGATTCAAGCTGGGCCATGGTGGCCCCTGGTTATAAGCCTAGAATCTAGGAGGCTGTGGCATGAGTGCTGTAGGTTCAGGGCCTCCCATGCCTACAACATGAGCTCTTCTAAATAATTCGGGTGTAAACCATTACTGTGTTGACTCTGATGCTCTTGAACTCTGCATGTCATCTTTTCAAAGCTGAGTCAGTTACAGCCCCACCACATGGAAGACAGAATTTATACATGTATTAAAGTATCTGAAAAAACCTAGCCCATGGCACAAAGCAGTGATAAATTGACTGGTAAAGTGCATAAGAGGAGGCAGGAGGATTAGCTCAAGGACATCTTTTAATTGTAGAAATGTGTCCTGTGGCACATGATTGCTTATAAGGATAAATTGCAAAATAGTTTTCTGGTCTGCTGCTGTCTGGGACATTCGGCGTTTTTCTCAGCACGCTGTGACCTGTAAGAGACAAATCTTTCATCAGTAAATAGGAATATTATACACAGGCATTGTGTTCTGGTTTTTAGAGAAGCTGTTCCTACATAATATCTGCTGGCTCAGACCTGCTTCAGGATTATAGGCATGTTCTACCATGCCTGGGTCACAGTGTGTCTGTCTGTCTGTCTGTGCTTTTTAAGAGGTTTCAGCCCTAAAGAAAATAGTTTGTTGAACTAGAATCAACAAGCAGCAAGCCATAAACAGTCAATACATTTTTACCTATTCAGTGTTCTCTAATCCTGTGGCTAGGTACACAACGTACTGTTTTCTTCCTTTCCTGGCTCTCTTGGAACTCACTATGCAGATCAGACTGTCTTCAAACTAAAAGAATCTTCCTCTATCTCCGAGTACACCAACAAGCCCTGTTTTTTTTTTAAAAATCAAGCTGGGCGGTGGTGGCCCTCGCCTTTAATCCCAGAACTGGGAGGCAGAGGCACGCAGATCTCTGTGAGTTCGAGGACAAGCATGGTCTACAAAGTGAGTTCCAGGACAACTAGGGCTGTTACAGAGAGAAACCTTGTCTTGAAAAACCAACCAAACAGGTTTTCCCAAGTATAAGCATACACTAAACATAACCAGTGAAGTGGCATTTTCATGTTGCTTTTGTCATATTTAAAAGTACATTTGATATTTTTAGTAATTTAACTTGATTTACATTTTATCTACTATAAAGCAGGTACTTTAATTAATGACAAGTCCACTTACAATCTTTAAAAAAAAATCTGTATTTTCTCCCTCTTTGAAGGCCACATAGGCCGGTGGTGGTGGCACAGCCTTTGATCCTGTGGATGTGTTGTCTCAAGCAACACCCTCACTGCTGGTCAGCAGCACCACACCTGAAATAGCCAAAACAGGACAGGAACACCAGAAAATATTAAGTATTTCTATAAAAATCTTATATTTGTTGGCATAACAAAACAGAAAATTGATGATTCTCTCTTAAACAGATGAGAGAATGGAGCCAGTATCCCTAGCATATGTACATATATATTTTACATTACCCAGCATTTTTAATATCATATTTTCCAAAGGAACATAAGGTAAAAGTTGTAAATCTGGGGCTGAGAGGAGCTCTGAGAGCCAGTGGCTGGCACAGCATGACCAAGCTTGTAGGTGTACCTGAGCAGCGATCTTGCAAACAGGTGAGTGTCTTCAGACTATTCCATTCCAAGGAATGTCTCTATAGATTCCTGTCAAAAAAAGAAATCCTATGTCTGAAACAGCTCATAGAAGAAGACCAAGAAGACCCTTCCCTCCCCTAGACCTCACTAGACATTTCCATTCGAGATACCCAGCTACCCATGCACACACAATGCTATGGGGATATTTAGCAGAAAGGACCTGAAGTGTGGCTCTCTGTCTGGCAATGAGAAGGTTCTGGCCCTATCTGCTCTGATTAAACTGAAGTCTGGACTCAATATTCTGTTGACCACATGGACTAGCAACTAATCCCCAAGAGCAAATACAGAGATGATTTTGTAGATGATGGAGACAGAAAGCTTTCCAGGCAACCATTTCAAATGTGGGGATGCTTCACCACGGTCTCCAAGGAGAGCCACCCAATGGATTACCCAGCTTGATGCCTGAGTGAGATGAGGCAGCCTATCGGGAGCTTGGGGCCACAGCGAGCACTTTCTGTGTTAAGCTTCATTGTAGGCAGCAACCCAAAGAAGAAAACCCAATGAATGTATGGATTTTGAGAATGTATGGATTTTGAGACTAGACGGAAAAGACACTTTTTCTTTCTTTGAAATAGGGTCTTCCTATATGTAGCCCTGGAGGTCCTGGAACATACATATACATACACATTTCCCCTTTGTAAGAAAGAACCTGTTGGTGTGTCATTTCCCTTACTCCAATATACCTGAAAACTATATATGTGATACAGAATGGAAGGGAGCAAATAAGGAGCAGAAAATATAATTCTCAAAGACAGGACATCGCAAGCATTGCCTCAGTTGCCTCATGGACACAGGTAGCATTGTAAGGTTTCAGCTCAAACTCTGTAAACTGTCTTCTAACAACAAAACATTGGGGATTGGTGGTGTGGCACATACCTTTAATCCCAGCATCGGGGTGAGGTGGGGCTGGGAAGTGTAGATGAACTCCAGGTTAAACTGGTCTCAGAGTCCCTAGGCCAGTTAGGGCTACATAGTGAGATACCATCTCAACCAAAAAAGAAAGGGAAACACTGGAACTCTGCCCAGGTGTACATCAGTGGTAGGCCATTTGCATGGGCAAGGCTCTGGATTCAAAGCCACAGGACCACCAGACACAATTGAAAAGAACCTGAGTGGCTGGCCAAGTGGCGGTGGCACACACCTTTAATGCTAGCACTTGGGAGGCAGAGGATCTCTGAGTTCAAGGCCAGCCTGGGCTACAGAGAGTTCCAGGACAGGCTCCAAAACTACACAGAAAAACCCTGTCTCAGAAAAAAAAGAAAAAAAAAAAAGGACTGCTCTGGAAAGAAACTGGCTGCTCTTCCAGAACGCCCAGGTTTGATCCCTAGCACCCACATGAAGGTTCACAACTACCTGTAACTCCAGTTCCAAGGAATCCAATGCCCTCTTCAAGCATTTGTAGGCACCGGGCACACATGTAGTGCACACACATACATGATGCAAGCAAAACACACTCATACACATAAAAATTGAAGAAAAAAAAAGTCAAAGTCCAGTTTGGGCTACATAGTGGGTTACATAGTAAGACTGTCTCAACCCAGCCCACACCAACACAGGGACTATTATTACCTATGCCAATGCTGTAAGCACAATCCACAAGGAAGGGCCTTTCCAAAGGGACGAGCCACCAACTGACCTAAGGCAGCAGTGTAAGCCCAGCATTCCTGGCTTTTAAACTCTTCTGTATGTGGCTGGACTTTCAGCAATTTCATGTTGTCTTAACAACCTAAGAATAGAAAAATAAGATTTTAGCCCTTTAAAAAACAGACATTGTAACTGATCTCTTGAAAGTTCCCAACAGTAATCAAGACTTCAATAAGATACCACTTTGTGTTGCATGGCCTACTTTTATTTTGAAAAATTATTTTTATTTAGAGGATAATTTCTCTGATTGCAAATCCTCATTTAAACAACACTGGCTGAATTAAGATTCAGATTAATTTCCTACCGTGGCACTAAACTCTATATACCCTAAATTCTAAAAGAGATTCAAATCAGCTAACAATTGAAAATTTTTATGTCCATTTATAATTTTGTGTGTGAGGATATGCTATACAACATAGGTCAGGAGACAACCGCTGGGAGGACATTCTCTCCTTCCAGCATGTCAGTGCAGAGGTCAAACTCAGGGGTCAGACTTAAGAGCAAGTGCCTTTACCCACAGTCTTCTTGATTGTCCATTTTAAAAAGAGAAAAAAGAAAAGCTGGGCAGTGGTAGCACACACCTTTAATCCCAGCACTCAAAAGGCAGAGGCAGGCTCTGTTAGTTCCAAGCCAGCCAGGTCTACAAAGCGAGTTCCAGGACATCCAGGAAGGACTACACTATGGCCAACAGGTAACAATCTGGGGGGGAAAAAGTCATATTTGACTAGAAATCTTAGGAATTTTCCCTCCCCCCCCTCCCAAGATATAATTTGTGTGTGTGTGTGTGTGTGTGTGTGTGTGTGTGTGTGTGTGTGTGTGTACAGGAGGAGTTTTAAGTTAGGAGTATATAACCACAAAGGCTGGAACTGCCTATACTAGTACTGTTCTGAAATGCCACTAAGGTCTAAAATCTGACATAAGAAATACTGCCCCAAACTCAAATCTGGATGGAATGAATATTCATGCAAAAGAGGCTTACAAAGTTCTGTGAGTGCTCACTGGAGACTCACAGAACTGCTACTATGTACCTTGATGAAACCATGGTTTCTATCGTTTTTTAAGTGTGTCATAAATCAAATCAAATAATTGTATTGGCATATTGGCAAAGTGTGGGAAGGGGGCATCTCTAAGCACACCAAAAGTTCAACAAGGGCATTTTTATATTCTCAGATACACAGTACCATGCATACTCCTATGACTGCAAGAGTATTAAAGACACCTTAGTTCTAGGAAAAGAGCCACTCTCTTCCAATGCATCATTCTCTGGGCCTCCGAATATAATATACATTACATACTATACTCAATGTACAAGAAAATAACCAAAGAAGGCCTGTATAAAACAGATTAATACGCACATCCCAATACTATGGAGGCTGTTATTCAAATTACATGTGAACAGTAAAACTAAGGGTATTTAAAGGTATTAAAGAATTCCTGCTGTAAAGTAACCTCAAAAAAGGTGACATTTCCTGATGTCTATAGTTTCTTAATCAGTAAGGATGACTTTCCACCAGAATGTTCCCTACTCAACAGCAGGGATTCTTTCCCAAGAAATGCATGTTTGGAGGTCTGTAGGTTTTCTAAGGCTCCATTAGCAAATATGACAAGAGATCCTATAGAGACCAGGGCTCACAACCAATTATGGCCCCTTCCATTTTGACAGACACAATACAGGCTACTAAGGCAATAAGAGTAGGGTAGGATATTTTGTAGGAAACATATTATTCTTTAATATTTTTAGTTAAACTCTTATGTCTATGGGTGTTTTGTCTGCACACATGTCTGTGCACCACTTGTGCCTGTGACTGGAGTTACAAAAGGTAATGAGCCACTATCTAGGTACTGGGAATTGATCTTGGACTGTTAGGAAGAGCAGCCAGTGCTCTTAACCACTAAGCCATCTCTCTCAGCACCTCATTTTTTTCCATTAAAGGTTACAGGTAACATCTGATTGAGTTGTCAAAGAAATGTTAGGTTTGCAAATACATAAAACCTAATAATTTACAAAATGATGATTTCATCAAATATGCTTTTTAACTTTGTTTTCTAAGACAGATCTTATGTATTCCAGGCTGGCTTTACACTATGTAGCTGAGGATGACCCTGAACTCCTGATCTTCCTGCCTCTAATTCCCAGGTGCTGGTATTATAGGTGTGCACCACCTCAACTGGATAAGTAACAGCTTCAAAGCAAAAATAAATATCCCAGGTTGAAGTCATCAGACTTGAACTAAATAAAGCAAATTCTGGCACAAACATTAAAAAAAATGCAGCTGCCTCATATGCAAGGCAGTTGTAAGGGAAATAGGAAACGCCAGCAAGAGTGATGCTCCACAAAACCCCTCAGACTCGACAGGACTTGCTCCTTTTTTCTTTGTGCTTTTGAGACATGGTTCTGTCTACTCTAGAACTCAGTATGTAAGCCAGGCCAGTGATGAATGTGAGGTAACTGCCCTGTCCCAGCCTCCCAAGAGAGTGTCATACACCATGTACAGGGGCTTGCTCCTAGGGCCTCAAGTCTAGTGAGCGTCACATCCTGCTTGCTCTTTTTTTTTAGAGACGAGGTCTACGTTGCCCAAATCCCTGAAGCGGCTCAGCAGCACAGGCAGGACTGAACCCGCGCCCCTCCTGTCTCAACACCTCAAACAGCTGGGCTCACAGGGACGCACCACAGTGCCCAGCTCTAGGAGGCTTCAAAAGCAGAAACCCAGCACCACCTGTGTACTTTCCTAAGCATGTCAAAGTGAAAATACAGTCACAGGAAACCATCAGAAGAGTGTAATCAGGGTTTGGCTGGACCACAGTGAGTGCATTTTTTATTTATTTTGCTTTTTAAAACAGCGTCCCACTATGTAAGGCAAGCTGGTCTGGAACTTAAGCTCCTCCTGATCATGCCTCTCAGTGCTGGAATTAATAGTGTGCATCAGCATCCCTGGACCAGAAAATTCATTTAGTTTGAGGAGGAGGAGGATGAACTTAAAAGAGTTGCACCATTTTCTTTTAAAGTTCAATTTTCAAGTAGATTATTGCCATCCCCAAGGTCGGGCAATATTTCATGTATCGACCATGCAAATAAAAGGCACTGGAGGGGCCGGAGACAGCTCATTGGTTAAGAGCACGTGTTGCTCTTGCAGAGGACCTAGGTTCAGTTCCCAGCTCCCACATGGGAGCTCCAGTTCCAGGGGACCTTGTTCTGGCCTCCTTGGCACCAAGCACCTGTGTGATGCACATACATACATCAGGTAAAACTCATACACATAAAATAAAAATAAATGTTTAAATTTTTTCATTCAAATGTTAAAGGCAATGGAAACTATCAAGCAGTGAAGTTTTTCTCACCATTTACCTACAATTCCACCCTTGCAAATAACATGGAAATCAAGCTATGAGGGAAAACATTTTGCAGGCGTTGTTATATTGTCATACACATTAAATAATGTCCAAGTGTAGCACTATAGGAATCTAAACATTATGCGAACGATTCATTTAACTGTAGTGATGAAAGAGGTATTAATACAACTGTGATGAGGCGGGATGCTCACCAGCAGGCAGGACTATCCAGCATGTCCATCCTGGCGTGCACAATGTCCCACTGTGAGTGAAGATTTTTTAATATGATTAAATAGCTGTGGTGGCCTTGCCTGTAAACCCAGCCATGATTTTGTATGATGAAATTTGAATGTATGAACTCTAGACTTATTTACCCAATTCCACAATCTTTGCCACTCTCAATGGACAACTGGGGAGGGATACAACAGAGACCGAGAGAGCAGCAGCTGGGCCTGCTGGCACAGGACAGGAAGGACTGTAACCCAGCAACCTGGGAGGCTGAGGCACATCACAAATAAAAGGCCAGCCTGGGCTAGGGAGGAAATCTCAAGGGCAGCCATCCTATTTGTTACCAGTGAATTTTGAGAACATTTAGACCATACAAACCATATATAAACAGAATACACAAAAATCAATCATAATAAAACTCTAAAATGAACTTTACATCTCACGTTTGCCTCCATGCCATTGACGCAAGTGCCTCCACGGCCTTCCCCAGAGCAAGCTCTGTGCAAACAGCACCTCCCTTAGCTCGTGTCAACCTGGGCTTCACTGTGCCCACTGCAGCCACAATCAGCCCAAAATACATGGGACAAAGAAACCCCACTTTGATGATGCTGCTAGTGACGCCAGTGTTACCTTCAATAAATTGCCTGTTCACTCATTCAAAAAAAGTGCACTCAGCACCAATGAGGGTCCCTATGCCCCGGGGAAGTCACCTTAGCAGAGGGCCAAGAATTGTACAGTAGTTAAGAATCACTTAACCCAACAGACAAGGAGCTACAAGTGACAGGAAAGGTTCACAATCCAATGCTGGACAGAGACAGGCTGGGAGAGAGAACTGGACCTTGAAGCCAAAACCAACAGGCGTCGGGGCTGCTCAGAGCAGAGCAGAGCTGAGGAAATAAGCCTGAGGCGTCAAGCACCCCTAAATGTTTCCTTCCTCTTCTTAGATGAAGGGATTGAAAGAAAAAAACTCAAGGAACTCAGGACCATCCCATTTCTCCCTTGTTTCCTTTCTTGCAACTCTGTGAGAGTCCAAACCCACTTCTTCGTTCAGGGCTGGAGAGGTCCAGGGCTCAATATCATCCAGGTCTGCTTTTCTGTGCCAAGTTTTGGGGACAGACTCACTTTGCAGTCCAGTTTGGCCTCAAGCTCACAATCATCCTGTCTCCAGAAGACATCACTTTTATTTCCCACTCTGTTTTTTAAGACAGGCACCACTCTGTAGACCAGGCTGGCCAGAACTCAGAGACCACCTGCCTCCACCTGCCTGTCAAGTGCTACGATTCAAGGCATACGCCGCCGCCGCCGCCGCCGCCGCCGCCGCCGCCCCTGCCTTATTTTCAACTTAATGTTGTACCCATTTCCCTTCTACTCAGCCTTGTCATGATCTTTCAGAGATCACTGTCACTACCTCTCACCCTCCTGCTCTCTAACGTCTGTCTGCTTTTCATTCTGACCTTCTTCCAGTTTATTCTCCAAAAGTAACAACCTCTCTAAAATACAAACTGCCCTCCCCCAGTGTTTTCCTGTTTCTCAGGCAAAATCATCACAAATATTTCCAGTGCCACTGGTATGGATTTACTTCAGCAGGGTTGAGTTGGGGATGAAAACTCTTATTTGAAGCACACATAAAACACAGCTCATAAGCAGTGATTTGGGTTGTCAACTTGATTACTTGGAAGCAAATTAAAAAAGAAACATCTAAAGAGGCTTCTGTGATGAGATGACCAAGAGCTTTGGAAATGCCTCTACAAGCTTGTAATTTCTATTCCTAAAATATCTTACCAGTATCTCTACTGGTCTTAGGTGCTATACTGGTTGGGATTATAGGGAATAACAAATCCCCACCCAGTTAGAATGGACAGCATCAAAAGAGCTTTAGGAACCAATAACTAAACAGCTCCATGGCTTTATTCTATAAACACACTCCCATAGTACATGCCCACATGTGGTAGAATGGGGACACACACAAAGTAGTAACTGCCCCAAAGACCTTGTGACTATATAAAACAGCCTATCATGAGGGTGAAAAGAACAGCCTAAAATACCACAGAAAAAACTGTACACAATGTGTGTACGTGTGTGTACTGAAATATATCTAGTGTCCTATGCCCACACAGAAACTTATGGAATACACAGAAAACCAGTAATGCTAGTAGAGAGGTTAGGAGGCCCACAGACAGTATAGTAATTAGCTGTTATGTGGCATTCTATACCTAATTTTTATGAACAAAGTTAGTCTACCTCTGGTTTTCTATTTCCTCACGCTGGCAACTGGTCATCACAAATGAATCATGTACTCTAAATACCCTATTCTGGAGCACACTTGTGAAACAGGAACAGCTGCCAATATGAGATGCGGCCTGGAACACAAGGCCACATTTTTTACATGCATGTACATGGAACGTGTCAGCACTGTTAAACTACAAACGTTTTACTGGGAAGTGACTTGTGTCCCACCCTTTTTTCCCCTCCTTTTTGATTTTCCAAGACAATGTTTCTTTGTGTAGCCCTGCTGTACACCAGCCTGGCCTCGAACTCAAGAGATCCACCTGCCTCTGCCTCCTGAGTGTGGGGATTAAAGGTGTGCGCCCCCAGAGCCCAGTGTGTCTGTTCATGTATATGTGTATGGGTATGGGTGTACAGTTCTCACAGAGGACAAAAAGGGGTGCTGGAAACTGAACTGGGTCCTCTGCAAGAGCAGCAGGTACTATTCCCCACCGAGCCGCCTCTCCAGCCCAACTGGTACTTCTTTTACTGATGACAATCAGTGAAGACCTTTTCCCCAAGCATCGAGAGTTTTTATGTGGTACACACTTTTAAATGTCACAAGAGCCTTCCGTCCTGACACTGATCCTCTAATTATGATGACTGATTTAAAAAGCCAAACACCAACCCTGCCCCTTCTTTCACATAGGCCCCCAACAGCCAATTCACCTAAGTCCTGACTGTAATTCAGTAATGACTCCGCAGGTCTTGTGTGTTGCTCGGGCTCCAGTCTCTGTGCATGCTCCCAGGTGCCCTACCATTGCTGTAACCTGCAACACTCGGCAGGCAGCGCTGACTTCTAAGGCCCGAGTCTTAACTCTTCTCTGCCTGTAGTGTAAGGTGCTTCAAATGGAAATCTCCCCAAATAGCTAGATATTTGAAAAACAAAGCCCTTGTTTTTTGTTTTTGTATTTATCAATACTTCAACAAATGTTTATTGAAGTCCTTTTACTAAAAGGTATTGAAATAAGATATTTATCTAGAGATAAAAAGACAATAGCTTACAAAAATTATAGGTTGCTTAAAAATTATATTCCTGGGAAAGTAGTTCTGCCCAGAAAGAGAGGAAAAATGAAGGGTTCCAATTCTGGTATAATCAGTATAGATTATACATGTAATAATTCATATGTAATGATTTATATAGTGAAAAGCAGATGAGAATTTAGAAAACAAAAAAACAAACAAAAAAAAAACAAACACATAAGCCTTTCTAAACATCATCTGCCAGATGGAGACTGCATGGTCTGCTTTATAAAAGGCTGTTGTGATAGTCAGATGGGACCAGTTTTGTACACAGTAAAGTTCTTTTTTTGTTTGTTTGTGGGGTTTTTTTTGTTTGTTTGTTTGTTTCTTTTTTGAGTAAAGCCAAAACTTATTCTAAGCCACAGTCATCCTAGGGTCCCCCCTGCCATATAGCCTCCCTGGTTCTGTGGGTTGCAGTCTGATTGTTCTTTGCTTTATATCTAGAATCTTTATATCTAGAACCTTCACCAACCCCACATCTGACAGAGGACTGATCTCCAAAGTATATAAAGAACTCAAGAAACTAGACATCAAAATACTAAACAATCCAATTAAAAAATGGGCTAAAGAGCTAAACAGAGAATTCTCAAAAGAAGAATCACAAATGGCTGAAAGACATTTAAAGAAATGCTCAACATCCTTAATCATCGGAGAAATGCAAATCAAAACAACTCTGAGATACCATCTTATACCTGTCAGAATGGCTCAGATCAAAAACACTGAAGACAGCTTATGTTGGAGAGGATGTGGAGAAAGGGGAACTCTCCTCCACTGTTGGTGGGAGTGCAAACTTGTACAGCCACTCTGGAAATCAGTATGGCGGTTTCTCAGAAAACTGGGATTCGATCTACCTGTTTGTTTTTTTAAAGATTTATTTTATTATGCATACAGTGTTCTGCCTGCACATATGCCTGAATGCCAGAAGAGGGCACCAGATCTCATTATAGATGGTTGTGAGTCACCATGGGCTTGCTGGGAATTGAACTCAGGACCTCTGGAATAGCAGCCAGTGCTCTTAACCCCTAAGCCATCTCTCCAGCCCATCTTTAACATTTCTTAAGTCAGTGTGGGTTGATGTGTACCATACACAAGTGTGAAAATCAGAAAACAATCAGGGGAAGTTGGTTCTCTCCTTCTGCCATGGGGGTCATGGAAATCAGACTCAGGTCTTCAGGCTTAGTACCAAGCCAGGCCCTCATCCTTTTGGTTTTTGAAAACAGGGTGTCACTATTTTAACCAGGCTGGCTTTGAACTCTTGCTGTACCCTCCCCAAGAAGTTGGGACTAGAGGCACCAATCACTGTGCAAGACTTAACCAGCATGAACACCTTGCCGAGAATCCCCTAATGGCTAACAGAACTAGATCTATCTAGATTCTCAGTCTTACTATGGAGTCCTACAGCTTCCTACCCACTTCCCAGATGCCAAAATATCCTATAAAAAGCTATCTTGTCATATATACCACCCAAAACAGACCTTACTTACTGGAAAACGACACAGGCATTTGTACCCACCCAAATCCCTGTACAATAGGACTCCAACTCCTATTGTATACTCAACTCTCTGAATCCTTGAGTTTTTCCTTCTTCATGTATGGAAAGTAAGTCTCAAGTTGTTAGCCATCTAGTTCTAGTGCTTCCTGGATCCTTTGCTGATCCTTTCTTCATTGTGTCAACAGTGTGCTATCATCTTTCAGAGATCTGGAGTTTCTGGCAGACAGACGCCTACCATCTATTTCATGCTGGCTGCCTTGGTCTTCAGAAGAACAAACACTTGCTCCCACGCCCACTACAGAACCAGACATTCATAATCTAAGACTGCTTCTAGTGGCTTCTTTTGTGAGGCAGGTTCTTGCCATGTAGCAGCAGCACAGGAACTCATGATTCTTCTGCCTCAGCCGTATGTAGGCTGGCATTAAAGGTGCACACCACTGCACACAGCTGGTCTTCTTACCTATGCAGAAACAATCTGTATTCTTCACAAATATAACAGTAACATCTTAGAATAACTCATCCTTAAGCCCTGCACAATTTTAAGTCATTTACTGACCAAATACTATGTTCCCTTTATTGCTCTATCCGAGTGGCATGACAGCCATAAAATACTTCCATTAAATTATCCTTTACTATACACTACACATCCCTCAGCACAAAGCCTGGAAGCAGACGGTTTTGGATTTTGCAATTTTTAGTGGGAAGGAATTCAGGGAGGTTTGTGTATGTACAGTAAGTGGGTTTTGTTTTTGTTTTTGTTGCAGGATCTCACTATGTAGCCCTGGCTAGCCTGAAACTCACTGTGCATATCAGGCTAGAATTGATCTGGTGGAGTTTGCTGCCAGAGCCAGCAAATGACCTATCTAGGAAAAGTGACTCATGCAGGCTGTCCAGAGTGAGCGATGCTCAGCATTCTAATGTCCTCACTTTGACTGTTAGCCCTCACACAGCCAGGTGGGCTGGTCCACTTGGGGCATCATGCCAATGCCTCAAAGTTTCAGATTTGGAACCTTTTGAATTTCAGACTTTAAAAAAAGGTCTAACCTCCAATTCATGACCATGTGCCTTGTATTCCTGAATACTGGGACAAAGCATATACAACCATGCTTAACTCTAAATTGCTTTTAACAATGTACTGAAAGTATTTGGAAGGAACCCAGGCTCATTGTATTATTCCTATACATACATTGTATTATTCCTATGCATATAGTACCCAGTTGATTTGTGTTTGTGACTGCAGTGGCCAAAAGAAAATGAAGAACTATTGAAGGGCAAGCAAAAAAACAAGAAAAAAAAAACAACAAAAAAACAAAAAAAAAACTAAAACCAAAAAACAACCAATTAACCATCCCAACAGTCAGGTGACCTCATGAAATTAGCAATGCAGCCACAAGTACTTCTGTCCCAGAGGGGCATTCCTGGAACTCCAGCTGTTCTAGATACAATCAGCTCAGAGCAGAGCAGAAAAGGCCAGCCTGCAGAGAAGAAACCAGGCTATAATAAGAACCAGAGACAGGATAATAGAAAGAGCATAGAGTATTAGGGAAATAGTAAAGACATTGAGTTATTATACACGAATCCATGAAGTTTACAAATACTCCACAGACCTAACGAATTGTCTTTAAAAACCTGTACCCTGTTCACTCTAGTATATAAGGATTAGAATATTTAACCATTATTTTATTAAATGTATTTTACATCTCACATATGTATTGGCTATATAGAAACAAGTCAGTTTCAGCTAACTTGAGCCCACTTAATTCTGTGGAAAAGCACTTAAAAGATATGACCAGTGGAACTTGCTGATGAACACAATATATCAGTAATATAACTTGAAAAGTTCCCAAATCCCTTCCAAATACCATAAGGCACACCCACCACCTGAAGTAGAAAGAAAGGAACCAGTTGCAGGCTCTGCAGCATGTGCATGCTAATGTCCGCTTACTATGGAATGCAGAGCAGGCACTACAATGAGAAGACTTGGTATATTTTACAAATGAAGACCAAACAAGTGATGTATACTCCATAAGGAAAAATATCAGTATAGATCCGGAAAAATATCAGTATAGATCATAAAAGAACATCTCCTTAGAAACACTTAAAATCATTATAAAAGCTCATCTTTAGTAACTTTTAAAGTCTGTACAATCACCTAGTGAACAGTACCAGGTATTAACCCAGGGGAAATGCATTCACAGCTCAGCAGGTCGTGTACCTGACACACAAGCCTGGGGCTTAATCCCCAACACCACAGTGGAAGCCCTAGACCAGAGGTCATGCTGTTAAGGGAGCAAGCATGTGAAACACCAAAGAAACCTGGTGACTTCAATTCTCCCAAGCATCCCCCCCCCCCCAAAAAAAAAAACAGGCAAGGTTTCTCTGTGTAGCCTTGGCTGCCCTAGAAATCACTCTATAGAACAGGCTAGCCTCAAACTCACAAAGACCTGCCTGCCTCACAGAGTGCTGGGATTAAAGGCAAGAGATACCACTACCTGGCTTCTCGGGAATTATTTTTATAATCAACACAAAAGACCAATCTAGATGTTTTGCTGTTTTGCGAGTAACACCAAAGTATGAATTACATATTTTTACACTGAGATTTGTAAGGTTTTTATTTCCCCCCTTCCTGGGGACCTTAGGCACGCAGGTCAAGTGCTCTCGCACTAAACTAAACTACCCCTCAGCAGTTAGCTTCTCAGATGGTGTTTATAAAATCCCAACTTACTCATCCAAACCTGCTCGAGGACTATGTCCTGACTACAACTCTGTCCTTGCAATTATTAGAATTCACATAATTAGATCATCAGTGTATAATAGCCATGTAAAGAATGATCGTGTACATGGTGTGAATTTGAATCAACGGCTAGATTAACTCTTTAGATCTGACAAGTTCCACTTTTGGTTTGAATCTTCTCTTCAATGCAGACAAAAGAAAAGGAAACAAACACGTAAGCTTGTATAACCTGGTTGGCTTAGTTTACTCTCAATCAAGAGAAAGGCCACTTTTTCTGCAGATACTGTCGGTAAGCCCAGGAAACTTCTAGATCCTCCAGTCTTCATGCTTGGGAATCCAACACCACACACCACAGCATTTTGTAGAACTGACATACAGAACATACACTGTAATTTTAGTTTTAAGCTGTATTTCAATTGTTAAAATCTTGTTTTCTCCCAGATTGCCAACCTGCTCATTCATTTTCCAGCCTCAGAGAAAGATCTCGATGCTCATCCATTCAGCTTTTCCCTGTCTTCCATGTGCTTATTCTTATATGATGTTCTATTGAAAACTGAGTAACACATTCTTGTCTGGCTCTTCTTGATGTGACACTCTGGTATAATGGTGTAGTTAAGAATCTTTTTATGGGCTTTATTCCCATATTTCTCTTTCCATCTAGTAGACCTCAAACTCAAAAAGAAGGACTCATTGTACTTCATTGTTACAGGCACAGGCTGAGACACAAATGTTCAACAAATATTTATTGAATGAATACACTATCTCAGATTCTCATTAACATGCTTTTATTGGTACTGAAATATCCACTCTTCACTGGGTAGCTTAGCACAGCTGGTCTTTATGAGATCCTTAACCCGACTTTCTGAGAGACGGAGAATTACAGGTATGCACCTGTCTTGGGAAACTCATTTTTAAGTTTAGATAACTTTTTTCTCCTGAAATTCCCCTCATCAGTTTTAGAAATATAGCATTGTTTAGAATCCTATGAACACTCTCAGACACCAAAGCACACCACTGTTCAGGTCCCCAATAGAACAGTGGGGACTATGCAGAAAACCTAGGCCATATGCTATACATTTTGTTTTTTTTTTTTTTTTTTTTTTTT
>CABHPP010108126.1:334-15341 GCA_902168425.1 Peromyscus attwateri
TCAGTCTTTGTCCCAACTAATTTTATGATGAACTGCAGATAATAGGGAGTATGTTAAGAAGTCTGATCTCTCAGGGTCTGGAGCAGTAGTTCAACAGTTAAAAGCACTGGCTGCTCTTCCAGAAGACCTAACTTAGATCCCCAGCACCCTCACGTACTGTAACTCCAGTCTTAGGGGATTTGATATCATCTTTAACTTTGGGTACTGCATGCATGGTGTTCAAACATACATGTAGCCAAAATATCCATACACAGAAAATAATAAAATGATTTTAAAATTTGTAAAAGAGGATTGATCTCTATTTGCTAGATTAGGAGTAATCCAGATTTTATATATATGTATATATATATTTATTTTAGTGAAGATAGAGCCTGGAGAGGCAAAAGAAAACCAATGCAGGAAGCAGAAAGATGTGCTACAAACAAAGACACCTGAGGTGGTCTTTGCTGTGGGCAGCAGCTCTCCTAAACTTACTTATAGAGTGGGCAGTCCCCAAACATTATCTGTTTGCACAGTTGCCACCAGATGGATCATCCAACCCCTTCTACTTTCCATTAACCAACATGTCTAATAAATATTCAGCATTTAGCACATGCAAACTACACTTGTTGAACCTCCCTAACAGCCACTAATGAGGACATTAGCTTTCAATTAACTATATAAAGCTTTGGTTTGGGGCTAGGACATTCATTCAGCACAGGCATCAATTTGTAGATCATTATAGGACATTAGTTGGTTGCTAGACGACCACATGTCCTAGCAGATTTTAGGCTGAGCTCCAGTGATAAGCAAGGACCAGACATTTCAATGCCTAAATTGTCTTAGCATCTCTAACTATTACAACCATCCAGGGTTCTTGAGGCAGAGATTCAACGGGAGCAGTTGCTAAGTTCAAGTGATGCAATGTTAGATGAAAGTAAGAGAACGGAGAGCGCCTACCTGAAATGTGGAGGGGGAAATGCTAGTACAGACTGATCGTTACAGATTGTCACAGGCTGGTGACAGTCTCAGCCAAATTTGCCAGGATGATGTCCACAAAAGGCAGATGTATTTGCTTATTGAACATTTACAGCTTCGTTTTTTTTATGTTTCTTCAACATGTACTAGAGTTTCGTGAGAATTTTAAAACTGTTTTAATAAATTTTCTTGAAGAAATATACGTTTATTTTGCTTCATTATGCAGACATTGTCATAAATGTGTCTGCTTTACTGAGACGAAACCAACACGAGAAATAAGATTGTGATATAAATATTACTTTACAGAAACATTTTTCCCCCTTGGTGACTTGGCTAAATATTCATACAAGCAAATCTTATTAAATAAACCTTTCGGGTCAGGAAAAACAGTGATAACACAGCTGACAGCTCTGGAATGGACAAATTTTCAGGTTTGCGATTTTTGTGAGGTTTGACAGTGCAGTCCCAATCATGACTGGTCTCTCAGATTCCTGCATGGCCTGTATTATACCCATTCCACGAAGCAAGGCATAAGCTTGTCTATCCCTTTTCTATTGCTTTGAGTTGAGTAACAGTTTTTCAAAACTCACCTTTTGAATTTTAACATCTGGTCCCTGGAGAATGTGGCCATATTAAGAAACAAACAAACAACAAACAAACAAAAAAAAAAAGAAAGAAATGATGACGGACAAAATATTACTGCAACTGCTGGCATCATAATTATAAGGGCATGGCATAGCCCATGTCATAAGAGCACATTTGTGGTTTATTCTGAGGAATGAATATGCTTGTATTTTTCAGAAGCGTGTCAATATATACTCACTGCTGGTGAGTTTACCACTCTAGAGGCAGTAGGGCCTGGTATAATGGAGCTGATAAATTAGGTGGACTATTCTCATGCAATAGCCAACTTTATTCAGAGCTTAAGACAATGTGTCCTCTGGGGATTAGGAAGAGTCACCTGAGTAAAGTATCCATGGATGTTTGTGAAAAAAAAAAAAAAAAAGAAACGAAGTTGATATCATGAACTAATAGGACTCCATGCGATAGCAGGGTAGGCTTTCATCCAATATGACTGCTGTCTTTATGAAAATGAAGATTCTGGACAAAAATATGCAATGATTTGAATGCCACTTGAGGAAGAGAGAGATGAGGGTAATGTTTCTATGAACCAAGGCATGGCAAAGGTTGACTGTAGCTAGAGTTTTCCTGCCTGGCCCACAGTCAGGACAAATCTCTGTCACCGGCCAGTCCCACAGCCACTCAGACCCAACCAAGTAAACACAGAGACTTATATTGCTTAAACTGTTTGGCCTAATGGCTCAGGCTTCCAGCTATCTAGTTCTTACATCTTAAATTAACCCATTTCTATAAATCTATACCCTGGCTCGTGGCTTACCGGTGTCTTCACATGCTGCTTGTCATGGTGGCGGCTGGCAGTGTCTCTCTCACTCAGCTTCCTGTTCTCTTAATTCTCCTCTCTGTTAGTCCCGCCTATACTTCCTGCCTGGCCACTGGTCAATCAGTGTTTTATTTATTGACCAATCAGAACATTTGACATACAGACCATCCCACAGCAGTTGACAACAATTTTCAGAACTAGGCAAGAGGCACTGAGAGATTATCTTCATAGATCTCAGGAGGCAAGAACCCTGACACCACCACAGGCTTGTGTTTCTAGCCTCCAGAACTGTCAGATAAGAGATTCTACTGTTGAAGCTACCCAGTGTGGTTGTATGTTACGGTAATGCTTGTAACAGGAAAGTGAGCAAATTCACATCTTTTTCTGGGGCAGACAAATTTCCCAGGTGCCACGAACAGACTGCTTCTGACCATGCAACACTTTCAAAATATTGAGTTAGAATCAATAGGCTCAGATGTTCCTATGAATTCATTTGTGTCACCATCAATAATACTGTCCTTATGGCTGATCTATATCAAATTCATTCCAGCAAGTGATTCTCGATGATATCAAAGGAGGCACCTCCTCTATTCATTTTCAAAAGCATATGTCAGCACTTCTGAAAATCCACACTGATCTCTTTCCAATAGTTCCTGCTTCAAGAGGAGGGCCTGATAAAAGCCTACCTAGCAAGGTTTGTCATTGACCTGGACATTGACCTGTATTTTTCAGGTATAATTCAAAGCATCTTTAGTCCATTAGAAAAGGGCGAGAGGCTCATTGGCAATTAAAAGTTACAAGACACTGAAAGTCCCCAGTGGTCCTATGTAGGTGAGTGATAAACATTCACTGGACTGGGAAAGGACAGTGTGTCAGAAAGATGTTCACATTTGAATCAAGGCCCTGGTTGAGCTCCAGTTGTTTTTGCCGTATTTCCAGAAGGACCAACCCCCTTTGCAGTGGTTTCCAGGACCTGATTCATGGGATTCATGGAAACCTATGCTGGATATATAAATAAATAGAATTGGGTCTCAAGTGGTGGGCTCTGGGTTTCTCCTAAGCTACAGCTGATCCCATAAGAGCCTTGGTTAGATATTATTACTGGCCACAGTTCCCACCCTCTTTATCTATGCACAAAATGAGATTCCTGATGATGCCTACAAACTAACTCTTTCCTTGCTGTAGGCCTGACTTTATGTGGCATCGCATTGTACTTCATTCCTCAAAATACATTACAACACACCTAGATTAGTGGTCCATTTGATAAGATACTACTGACTAATGGGTTCAGTCAGTTGTGATAAAAAATATTTTGTTTGCACATCAATTCAAAATTTTGATTTGGACAGATAAACTACAGTAGACATTGAGGAGCACTGCTTTATTGTTTGCTGCATTTCAGATTCATTTGATCTCCCTTGAAAGAACTCTGGAACCTCTTCAGTTTATGCCAACAATTAACCACTAATCATTACCATCTGTGTATTTGTAGACCAGATTACACCTATATTATCTATCTGTCTGTTTGTCTATCTGTCTTTCTCTGTCTCCCTCCTTCCCACACTTTCATCTCTCTCCCTCCCTTCCTCCCCACCCAAGGTCAGACGTTTTTGGTTTTTCTTCTTCTACTGAAAGGGTGTGATTATTCAAGATGCATCTCATTGTTTCCTCTTCTGATGTAGACAGCTGGAATCCTTTTAATTCCCTTCCTTGTCGTGAAAAATAGTGCCCTGTCATTTGAAGGCTAGAGAGTGACTATCCTAGATTTATAGATTTATGGGAAGAGAAAGGTCAGGTTGTTTTTGCCTTTGAACACAACAGAGATGGCACTAATGATTTATCATCAATAGGTGTCTTTAGCCTTGTTTACCTGGTGGTCAGGATTAGTTGCTGTGTTCTACCTAGTTAATATATTCTCTTTTCGGACCTGTAGAGTTTGAATCAGGATTTAGCCTGAGGCTGGGGGTGGGGAAGATTATGGCCTGGATTAAAGCCACAACATGTGATGCTAGAAATCATGACGTTGGTGTTATTTCCCTTGCCACTGATGTATTGCAGAGCAAGATGACATTGGTTAGTGATGATGTATTGTATTCTTGGAAGGGGCAAAGAGAGAGGCTATTAAGTGCTTTCATATAATTGCTGGTAACAGTGAAATTATGTATGTGTTAATGAATTTGATTAACACAATGGTTTTCAACCTGTGCGTCACAACCCCTTTGGGGGTCGAATGACCCTTTCACAGGGGTTACATATCAGATATTTACATTATGATTATAACAGTAGCAAAATTATAGTTATGAAGTAGCAATGAAAATAATTTTATGGTTGGGGGGGTCATCATAACATGAGGAACTGTACTAAAGGGTAACAGCATTAGGAAGATTGAGAAGCACTGGATTAACAGATCCACTATGTGTATATACATACTTCAAAGAATTGTGCTGTACATGATTGATGCCTGCAGTGTTATCCATCAGTTGAAAAGAGAAAACAGAAACATGGAGAGACAGAACACCGTGATTCTTTGAGTCAGACACACCTGTATCGGAACCCCATGTGTAATACTGACAAGCTGTGTGGAACTGGAAGACTGATTCCAACTCTTGGTAACTACATTTCCTCTGATTTAGACAGAGGTGAGTAATCATCCCTTCCTCCCACATTTTCTTTTGTGCATCGTGGGAGACAACATATGTTCGATAAGATAATACATTAGAGAGTGCCTGCAACAATGCCTGGCACCATGCAAGTGTTCAACTGCTGGTCTCTTTTCTTCTTTACATGCAAATCAGGAACTGTTCCCTCTGACTCACACAGCTCTGCTTGCAAAACACTGCCCCCTTTAAATCCGAAGCACACGGACAAATACAAATCCAATTTGAACAAATCTGCATGTTCTTTTAAAAATCAGAAAAAAATAAGCTTCTCCTTTATGGCAAGTTAAATGGCTCAGCCTGGAGGACCCATTGTTTTTCAGCCACTGTCTGATTGTTACAGTGTGATCTGAAAGAGAGGTGAGTGTTTTGCTGAAATACAAATATGGATGCTCTGAATACATGAATAATGCATAGCCAGTTCCTACCTGTCTGCCAGAAAGACGTGTCCTTTATGAGATGGGGATTTTGGAAATAATCAGAAGATATAGGCACTGATAATGAGCGAACTCTATTCAATTGTGTGTGTGCCCCTGTACCTGGGTACCATGTATATTCAATTTAGTTGATTTTTTACATTTTCTTTGTTAACAAAATAGATCATCTCATAGGTAGTAAGGCATCCATGACAGTGTTTGTATATCTTGTTTATATCTCTCTTCTGGATTTAGGAAGAAAGTCTTCAAGGACTTTGTGGGTTTCAGTCACTCCTCTCACCTTGCATAGTGCTACCCACACAGGAGGTCAATCCTGGTTGATTAGGATTGAATGAGTCAGAGCACAAAAGTCTGACCAAGAAGAAAAGAGGAGGATGACTCACTAAGGAGTGCTGAGGGACTGGAATTGAATGGACAAGTGGGAGGATGAGAAGAGAGACTTCCCATGTGGGTGACGACCGCTCTGGGGGTGAGTGACCCAGACCCATGAGAATCCAATAAGCTATGTCTGAAACCTCAGCCAAAAGAGATGGCATTTTATATTGCCCTATGAAGCTGACAGGAATCTATTTGTATTGTGCAGCTCATAGCAGCCTACTTCCAATCTTTATGAAGATGCCAATTTACCAATGGAATCCTCTGGACAATCTTATTTAAAAGCCATTACAACCAACCTCAACCAATACTCAACAATGTTAGCTGTTCTCTTCAGCACATACCATCATTCAGTGAACAGTAAGTCACTTATACTTCCTTTGTGGTGCTGACTGAAAACTCCAGAACATCTTCTCACTGTTTTAACTCCAATCCTAGACCATTGTCTGGGACTCATCAGCTGCCAAGGAACATCTGTGGAGAGCCAGGTGATGGAGGGAATGGATGGATATGGGGGTCTACTGCATTCCCCCTGTTGTGCTATGTGATGGTGTAGATGTAAAGGCAATTAAGCACACTCCCTGCCTTCAGAGTGCTTGTTACAGCAGACAGAGAAAGCAATGGCCTCTAGAGATTGTGGTTGTTCTACTGCTGAGAGTCTTGTAGGGTAACAGGAAAGAGAGACTTTTAATAATGGCTGGGAGAGGGCACAGGGACTCGGTTTTCCTTGGATGAGTGAAGTTTCAGCTTATATATAGATGAAATTAACGAGATGCAAAAGAAAGAAGGGTCTCCACCCAGTCACAGAAGCCTTAGATATGCAGAGCTTTACCTGAGGCATTAAACATAGTGATCAATTAACCACAGATATCAATCCAATGATATATATATATTTCTCCTTTCATGCAGGTCTCACAGGCAACAAGACACTGGCCATCAGAGCTGTGATAGTGTTATCTAAGGCCATACCACTCTGACCACACCCAATCTCATTTGATCTTAGAAGCTAAGCAGGGTCAGGCCTGGTTAGCACTTGAGGGGGAGAGCTGTGCTAGTATGATAGGTTCCAAAGCTGGATATTTAAGATTTTTAGATGAAGCCCCAGATTGGAAATTAAGGCAAAGTTTACATGGCAATAAAAAAAACAAAATAATAATAAAAATGAAGAAAAAAAGAAAAGAAACAACAAAGAAACTGACCTGGAATTGCAATTACCTTCCTAAAAAAGACATTAGAAAATGTTATACATGCTTCATAAGTAGGAGATTACCTACTTATGTTAGATGAAGAACACAGGTACTATGTAATGACAGTCAAGATATCAGCTTTGCAGGAAAAAAGGTATTTACTAGAGTCTGTAATGTATTGGGTGGTTGACTGGCTGCTGAGATCCCATTCTTAAGGTTTTGGAAATCTTATGAGCTATTCGATAAATATCTACTATTTTAAATTAAATTATAAAAGACTGTGATAGACTAAATGTTTATATTTCTCTAGTATTCATATGTTGATACCTAATCACCAGGGTAAAGTGTTGGAGACGGGCCTTTGGGAAGTAAACACATCGTGAAGGCAGCGCCAACAAGACCCAGTTGGGGACCTTGCTATGATTCCTCCATGTGCAGCACAGCTAGAAGGCACTATGTGTGACCTTGACAGAGGGCTTCATTTGATATCAGCTGTGCTAGTGCCTTGATCATAGGCTTCCTGGCATTCACAGCTGTGAGAAATAAATTTCTGTTACTCACAAACCACCACCCTGTCCTTCATATTTTTGTTTCAAGACTGAGCAGACCAGGAGACCTTTGAACAAATTATATTAAGTAAAGGTGATTAAATTCCAAACTTAAAGATTCCTAATATATTGTATTTACTATCTGTTTTGTGTTTGAGGAAATCTACATTTTTTAAAATTGAACAGTGGGAATACGATGCATATTATTATTGTTTACCTCTTCTTAAAACTGTTCAGTGCTATCAAGTTGGTAGCTTAGACATCAGCCATGGCGGGATTGTTTTCAGTATGGAGCCAATACAAATACTTAGAATTCTCTTCCAGTTGTCCTTGCTATGAGTGAGGTATGGGCACATGTCCTAGGGATGTGCCGCTTAGAAACCTGATCTGGCAGGGCGGGTAGAACATGGAAGAAGGACACAGGAAGCAAAGGGCAGTGGGGTTTCTGTCTCTGCGGTAGCTTCTGTGTCCCCTGTGCTGTGGAGCTGCTCTGTGCTAGCACCAAGGAGCTGATGGACAAATCTGGCTCTTGTTCCCAGCAATCACCCTCAGTCTGAATCCAGCCTGCAAGCTTCTGCAGACCCTACGGCCTTCATTTTATCATCAATCTAACTTCTGCTTGAACTACTTAGACAGGTTCTGAGGTCTGAAACAATGGGAGCAGGCTTAATTCAGCAGCCATTTTCTATTTTAGCATACATAAATGAAACTGATTTGGGCATGGTATAAATACATAATTATATGGCACTCATAATAACAATTATTATTGATTTATTTGTGTATTCATAATGTTCAAAAGTGACCAATGACCCATTACTACTAATATTTATTACTTCTTTTTCCTATTTTATTCTATTGTATATTTTATACATTATATATTTTGAATGATATATCTCATATTTTTATGAGTATTTTTATTTCAGTTCTCACTGTTTATACTGCAGTACATTACCTACATTAGGAGTCTTGGTTACATATATTTAACAAATATTTCTGCATTTGTCTTTCTAAAAAATAACTGAATTAATTTCTTAACTGAGGTATAAATTGCATGAAGACTTTCTTTGGATCAGTTTCTTTGAAAACTTTGATAAGATGGTTTCTAATGGGGGAATCTGATGTTCTAAAATGAATATGGGCTTTATACTTTATTATTCATAAAGTAATTCAATTAATCAAGGATTCTTAAATATCTACCGTATTCAGGACAGGACTTTTGTGTAAGTGCTGGACATATGGAAGTGAGTAGTTTGGATCATTCTTTATTGTAGACACTTGAAGGAGTGGCTTTTACATTGTTTGAAGTGGGAGCCACTGCATTTAATTGGAGTCATCTTACAGAGGGGATAATGCTCTTCCTAGGAGCCATAGGTCGCCAAATGAAAAGCCAGGTACCAGGTGTGGTATACCCCGCCTCAAGTCATTGATCAGGATATTCCAGAGATACTCCAAGCAATACAAGCTATTCCCACTGTTCTTCATTAGTCACCAGAATTCAATGATTAGACTCTATTGCTGAAGACAGCACATACTTTGGTCATTGGACATGGAAAAATCAAGTTGGTACTGACCAGTAAGCTTCCTCCCTGCTGGCTAGCTTTTATAGTACAGGAACATGTTATGTAGCTGCTGGAGGGAAAGTCATCATTAGTTTTACCTGTGAACTACAATACTACATACTGTGAACAGTATGGCAAGATGCACTAGGATGCACTAGGGGTGTGAATGTTATGGGGGTAACCAATCACTTTTTGGTTGGATTCAAAAACCACTTCACAGGAGGAAATACATGCCTGGTACTACAAATCTAGCTAAGGACCCATGGTTGGGAGCTCACAGGTCCCAGTGGCAAATTTACTACTCCTATTCTGATAAATGGACATAGTGTCAAACTGCCCTCTGAATTCATGTCTCTGTGCCCATAGATCTGTGCAGTTCTCAGTCCCCATGAGAAGTTGTGGTGGTTAATGCTGAAAATCACAACTGATCGAAGTGCAGAGAATAAGTGCCAGTGGAGTGGTCAACCACAAATGAGACATTGGGACAAATATACCTCTCCTCGAGTCTCAGGGAGCATCATGGAAGAGGGTATGGAAAGGTCGTAAAAGGCAGAGGTCAGGGAAGACTGAAGAGAAACAGTGTCTTTTAGACATGACAGGATTGCAATAGTCACGAACTTACAGCAACTATGGTTACCTTCACAAGATCAAGAGAGCCAACATTTTAGCACATAGGGCAGAGAGTCTCATGAGGCTCCACTACTAACTGAAGAACTATTGAAAGTTGATGGCTTCTGCGGGGAGGGAGAGTCAGTTTTCTTTAAAAGCTGTGGTCCTATTCAGACAATCATATTCCAGGGGATGGCTGCACATCCACAGGTAAAACCAGAAGCAAAATTTGAGCTTTGTGGATGTGGTGGTTTGAATGAAAATGGCCCCTGTAAGCTCATACGAGTGGCACTATTAGGAGGTGTGGCATTGTTAGAGGAAGTGTGTCACTTGGGGGTGGGCTTTGAGGTTTCAAACGCTCAAGCAAGGCCCAGTGGCACTCTCTCTTCCTGCTGCCTGCTGATCCAGATGTATAACTTTTGGCTCCTTCTCCAGCACCGTGTCTGCCTGCATGCCACCATGCTTCCCACCAAGATGACAGTGGACTAAACCTCTGAACCTGTAAGCTAGTCCCAATTAAATGCTTTCCTTTATAAGAATTTCAGTGGTAATGGTGTTTCTTCACAGCAGTAGAAACTTTAAGATAGTGGGATGTAAAAAAAAAAACAACAAAAACAGGAATACATGAAGGTGGGAGAAAGGTAGAGTGGATCTGAGAGGAGTTAAGGAGGGGGGAAAACAGGATAGAAATACATTCTATGAAATTGTCAGATAATTAATAAAATATTATATTATAATTTGTTAATTGACAAACTTTTAAAATATAAAACTTTAAAAAGATATTACTCTTTCAATGTTCATAATGGATTTTAATGTTCTTGGATGGAACCAAGAACATAGACATCTGGAACATTTTAGATATGGAAATTCTCAGGCATCACCTCAGATCTATTAAATCCAAATCTACTTTTGATAAGCTCCCAACATGCCTGGTATTTATTATATAGTTAAAGAGACAGCAATCCACTCACTCAAAGGAGGTAAATAAAGAGAGAAACTGAAAACAGTTAAGAGGCTTTTAGCATACTCCTATGCTCAATGCTGTGCGCACTACAGAAATATTATTGGATGTGGTAAGAAGCAAAGGAGGATATGGGTTATAAGGTAAAGGGTAACCCAAGCATGGCTTCATGAGTTTTGGTCAAGGTGGGAAGATGGAATTTTCATCAACTAAATTAGGGAAGAAAAGAGATGAAACTTTGTATTAGGCTTTCAAAGCTTCCCATTCAACTTTGGGAGGAGAGTTCATTGTTTCAGACGTTTTAGTCGGTCATGGTTATGACATCATGGGCTAGGGTAGAGTAACTCACATCACTGTATTCAAGAAGGAAGAAAATGCTTGCACTGACAGGCTTTTTCTCCTTTTAGTCTACTTGGTCCCTCGGGCTATCAGATGACGCTGCTCCCATTCAATGAAGTTCTCACTGTGAATCCTCTCTGCAAGAACCCTCACAGTCATACTCAGAGCAGAGCTAGACTAATCCTCTAAGTACTTTTCAGTCCAATCAAGTTTACCACCAGCATTAACTGTTGTGGTGATTTGGATGAGAAATTTGCTTCATAGGCTCCTGTATTTGAACACCCAAATCCGAAGTTAGTGGTGCTGTTTGGGAAGACGATGGAACCTTAGTGGAGCCTTGCTGGTGGAAGCACATCACTGAGGTCGACTTTGAGGGTTTATAGTCTCACCTTAACCCCTGTGATTACTCCCTGTTCCTTTGTATACACAAAAATACAGTCAATTCCTGTTCCTGGTGTCATGATTTAGATTGTTGCCATCCCTTCCTCACTATAATGAACCCTATCCCTTGAAACCCTAAGCTAAAAGAAACCCTTTCTTCCTAAATTTGCTTTTGGTGTTTTATCACACAATGTAAAAGTAACTAATGCAGCCATTATAGGTTTACATGGTCAAATGATGATTTAGATTCATATGATTAAGACATGTTAGCCTGGAAGGTGGTTTTAGATATTTACATTTAAATTGGTGACTTGTGGGTAAATTATATTGTACTTCATAATAGCTCATCCAATCAGTTGAAAGCTCAAATAAAAAGATTTTATGCCCTGGCCATGGTGGCACATGCCTTTTATCCTAGCACTTGGAAGGCAGAGGCAGGTAGATCTCTGTGAATCTGAGGCCAGCCTGTTCTTTGTAGTGAGTTTCAGGACATCTAGGGCTATGTAGAGAGATTCTGTCTTAAAAAAAAAAGAAAAACAAACAAACAAGCAAACAAACAAATACTTTCTGGAAAAGAAGGAATTCTGTAGCATTATCCCTGTGGCTGGTGTTGCCCCTTTTGCTCTCCTGGGTCTCTGAGCTGCCAGGCGCTAGATATGAATCATACTGTGTTGGCTTTGTTGCTCAAGCCTGCTGGCCCACACTATAGATTTGAACTTGTCAGCCTTTAATATGTGTGAGCCAACTCTTTATTCTTATTGGTTGTGTCATTTTGTAAAACTTTGACTAACATAAGATGTTAAATCACTATTTAGTTCTAAACTTTTGGAATAGATCTAGTATGAAGACACAAAATTGAGAAATAGCATGTTACTCAAGCTCAAAGTCATCAGATTACACAACATCACTAAAAATGTGAAGTAGTGAAGCTCAAAGATCTAGCCTCTGGGGTCCTTCTATAGTAAGAGTTCTGAGTGAAAAACAAAAACAACAACAATAAAAACAAAAAGCAAAAATTGAAAAGAGCAAAAGCTTATAGAAAGGACCATACAAGAAGGAGAAAAACTGTAACATGGCAACGGTGGTAGCCTAGAAGCCAAGATGAGTGCTGCCACAAAGAAATGATAATAAATGTATCTAATGCTGTTGGTAATTCAGGTCAGGTGAAAGTGGAGAGTTGGATCCAACATGGTGGTGCTCTCAGATGACCTTGACAAGTGTAATGGCCATAGAGGTAGGGGTTTGAAAACCTGACTAGAAGGAATCAGGGGAGATTGTGAGGCAAATAATTGGACAGTTAAATCTGTGGGCATGTGAATCTTAATTTTTAAAAGGTAGATCATTTTATAGTACTTTTATGTGTACAAGAAAGATTGAACAATTAAATTTCCATACACCTCTTACTCCCCACAGGTTCCCCTATTATTAACTTCTTGAATTAGGGTAGCTCATTTATTACAACTGTTGAGTGAATATTGATACACTATTATTAACTAAACATTAGGGTTCATTTTTAATTTCGTACACTTCTGTGGGGTTTGACAAATTTATGAGGTCATACATTTCTTGTTACAGTTAAATTTTGGAATCATAGATCATTGATTACTAACTATGTAACCTTAAGCAAATAATGCAGCTTGAGTTTCTAAATTGTTATGGTTAAATAAGATAACATAGATGAAAATCCTGGGATAAATACTGGAAAGTATTAAATGTTAATTCCCCACCACTTTCTCTTGAATAGGAGCCATGAGATATGGCTAAATACACTGAAAATTTTGATAACTTAAATGTTTCTTGGTTAATGTACTGAAAAAAAAATTCAAGACACATGCCTTTCTTACTACCATAATCGTTAGTATTAGGTCCAGAAGACTCTCTTGGCTCAGGGTAATAAAAAATGCCAATCATTAATTGATCTCTATGCTGGTCAGTTGGTTCTGCAAGAAAAATGGCTACATTGTCACATACAACACATTTCAGCAATCCTGGCCCTTCATCTCTCAGCCTAAATAGGTCTCAGACCCGTATTTCAGGCTTCCCAGTGCAATCTCATCCTCAGGAGAGAAATTACAGCTGCTGCAAGGATCTCAAAGAAAGAATGTTCTTAGTAAAAGCCATCTCCATGTAGTTTCTGGAAGAAGGAGTTTAAGATTTCAGAGAGGTTAACTAGATAATGTTAAAGATCCTTTTAACTTGATGCTTATGCAAAATTTTTAAAACTTGGTAAAGTAACAGATTCTGGACAAAGGACTGTATTGCTAAGGAAGAAAAATAATTGACTGTTAAAGTGAATATATTTAAAAGCTTGATGCTTTGATTGATGTGATAGAGTAGAAGAATGGCAAATCTTGCTGCAGCCTCTCATAAAAGGAAGTTTGGGGTTTGTTGGTTTGGTTTGGTTCTAGCAGTTGTAACAATCATTTGTTTCATAGATTCAAAACCTACTGTAAGAGAGGCATGGTGGCTTTGCCTGTTGTCAGACCAAAGTTAAGTATTCAAAGTCTAGTTTGGTGAAGAATTGAGTTTATTGGACTTGGACTGGCTTACAGGAGCATGGGTTAGGGCTTATTCACAGCAGCATGTTACCCTGCAATAGCTGTATTGAAATGGTAGAAAAGCAGGGATCCAGGGAACAGCCAAATGCGTTCTTGCTTCTGGTGAATTTAACTTGGGAATTAGGATGCCAGAAACTCACAATCACACACAGCTTCCACTGAGTCAGTGGCTCTAGGTTTTTGTTTTACAAATTTGAAGAGTAAATATGATGGACCAAGGGGGAAGTGAATTTTTATTAAACAATTTATTATTAATTCATCAGTAGGAGCTTATGATTCATAGGTGGGAAACGAAGGGCAAGCGGACTTTCTTGTACAGCAGGAGAGAGTCTCAGATGTGGAGTATCACTAAGGGTCCCTATCTGAGGGTTAATAAGATGTTTTTAGGTTGAGGGATGGGGAAGGAATCAGACTATAGACTTGTTGGGCCAGTTGGCCCAATACAAGATGTCTATGTGCCTCGTGTCGTAATGGGGAGCTTATAGGAAGTGCTCACTTAGGCTGTGTAAAAGGAGAATGATAACAAAAAAGCAGATCAGGTTCCACAGGCCCCTCTGCCATTTCTGACCTCCAGCTGGGACAGAACTAAGGTCATCAACAGATTCTGGTCAAGGATATGAACCAGAACATCTCATTTTCAAGCTCTCTGTCCCTAATACTGCCTGACCAATTCTTCCGTTCTCATCAGCATGACCACAATGTCCCCACCCCTCATGGACAACAACCTCATGGAAGCTCCATCAGGACTCCCGGTTTCAGTCACCCCTTAGCTTGCCTGTATACTCCAATATCTTAGAAGATTATTTGCAGTTGTTGGGATACAGAAAGGAGTAAAGGCTAAAATCCTCAGAGAGGGTCCTGTTAACCCCCGCCATCCTTCTACTATGACGCGTCAACAGTTTTATTACAATTACTATTGACCTTGCTAGCTCTGCATCATTCTGCTTATTCATGGCTGTGGCTACAGAGCCAAGGTTATCTCTGCTCTGAGACGGTAATAGATGTATATGTTATGTCCAAAGAAAAAGCCATACTAC
>CABHPP010108127.1:4508-16060 GCA_902168425.1 Peromyscus attwateri
AAGAAGAAGAAGAAGAAGAAGAAGAAGAAGAAGAAGAAGAAGAAGAAGGAGAAAGAAGGAGAAGGAGAAGGAGAAGGAGGAGAAAAGGAGGAGGAGGAGGAGGAGGAGGAGGAGGAGGAGGAGGAGGAGAAGGAGAAGGAGAAGAAGAAGAAGAAGAAGAAGAAGAAGAAGAAGAAGAAGAAGAAAAGAAGAAGAAGAAGAAAAGAAGAAGAAGAAAAGAAGAAGAAGAAGAAGAAGAAGAAGAAGAAGAAGAAGAAGAAGAAGAAGAAGAAGAAGAAGAAGAAGAAGAAGAAGAAGAAGAAGAAAGAACTGTATATGTTTGCATGCATTGCCTAGCAGGTTGAACCCCAGAGTTTTGTGAAAATGAAGCAAGTACTCTACCACTGAGATATACCCAACCACATTAGAGCCTTCTTTAGCTATAACAATAGACCAGGAACATGGGCAGGACAGAGTGAGTCTCTAAAGTAACTGGTGAAGTCTATCAGACTAGAAGCCAAACTTCTGGGCTCCCAGTTCAGGCCTCTGTCCTCCCAGGTGCTCCACACCACCACAAAGGGTCCAACTCTGTTTACCGGGCAAGCCTGCATGTAAATGGTACCTCTGTGGTTGTCCAGATTGGTAACTTTGACATCAGAAACCCTGAAAATTACTGTCCCAACTACCTAGATTGAGCTGTGGGGTGCCAGGTATGCTGTAACAACTGATTTTCTGAAATAGGGTCTCATGTAGCCCAAGCTGGCCTTCAACTTGCTTCATAACAGAGGATGACCTTGAACTCTTGATCAACCTACCTCAACCTCCCAAGTACTGGGATAACAGGAATCATTGAGTCTTGCAGGTTGAACCCAGGCCTTCATGCATGCTAGGCAAGCATTCTACCAGCTGGGCTATCTCCCTTGCCCACAGTATCCCTTTTCTTGCAAAATATTCTGCAAACTATGAAGACAGCTCTCTACAGAAGACGACCAGGTGAGATAAAAAGCCAAGGCTACAGACTGAATAAAACAATAAAAAAACAAAATTAATCAATTAGTAAATAAGTGGTTTGGATAAAAGGCACACAGACCACCCCAAAGTCTGCCACCCTAAGATCATTCTAAACCAGACTTAAATGCTCTTTGAATTCAATTTTTATCTTTTTTTTTTTTCAGTTATTTTTCCAGCTTAGAAGCAGGAACATGGAGTGAAGATCAGACAACACTTTCCTATCCAGCAAAGTCTGTGTTGAACCCTGTGATCCCTTCCTTCCAATCGGAAAGGAGTTACCTTGGCAACCAAATTACTAACTCACTCAATTAGCGTCTCCCCCTTTCCACCAGTGCTCAGTAATCACAGAATGTCAGCCCCAGAGAGCTCAGGCTTTGCAGGCTGGGGGCTCCCGCCTCATCTAGATGGAGGTGCACTCCACATGATGCTGTGAAAGCTGGTGCAGGCAAAGAAGAAAAACTCTCCTGGGCAGTGTTCCCATCCATATTTAAAGGGAGTACAAATGACCCACCCTTAACTGTGTCTCCCAGACACAGGAAACAAGAGCTGGGCTCAGCAAGCAGTCCTCTGAGGCTACCTGGGTGCTTTGGGGCAGGGTCCACAAGCTCATTATGTCAATAATTCATCTGCAAAATGGGGTAAGCACAGAGCCTAACTTGTGGAACTGTGGGAGATAAGGATCTTGGGCAGCCCAGGCTGACCCTCAGTTCTCTACAGCCAACACTCACCCTGAATTCCTAATCCTCTTGCCTCTACCTCCCAAATCCTGAGATTGTAAGCATCCACCATTACTTCCGGCTCAGAAAGCTATTATATAAAAGCACAATTTTGAGTCTTTTGTAGAAAAGCCTGTCTCTTTAATGACTTCAAAATCCCTCTCCCTCTCTTCTCCTCTCTCCTCCTCCCTCTCTCCTTCCCTCTCTACCTCTTCCCCCTCTTCCTTGTGAGGCCTCATACGTAGATTGTATCGCAAAGCTATATACCACCGACCCTGATCTCTCTTACAAGGCACAGAGAATCGAGGGCTGGTAGGATGTCTCAGTGAGTAAAGGTGCTTACTGCCACACTTGACAACCTGAATTCAATCCCTTAGACCCATACAGTGAAAAGAGAAACCAGTAAGTTGTTATCTTGTGTGTACTATGGCATGTGCATGCCCACACACATATACATGAAATTAATTTTTTTTAAAAAAGGCACAGGGAAGCCAATGAGGAGATTCACATCAGTAATCCCAGTACTTGGGAGGTGGAGGCAGGAGAATGACAAGGTCAAGGTCATCCTTAATTAATTATTTATTTGTTATCTATTTGTTTATTTGTTTGGTTTTTTTTTTTTTTTTTTTGAGACGGGGTTTCTCTGTGTAACAGCCCTGGCTGTCCTAGAACTTGCTTTGTAGACCAGGCTGGCTTTGAGCTCAGAGAGAGCTGCCTGCCTCTGTCTCCAGAGTGTTGGGATTAAAGGTATGCACCACCACCATAGGTTCAACCTCATTTATGTGACAAGATCAAGGCCAGCTTGAGTTACATGAGACCCTGTCTCAAAACACAAACCAAATGGCACAGAGACTGGATATATGGCTCAGGGGTAGCATGCACAAAACTGTTCCTTCTGAGGTCAGACCACTGGATCTCAAACCCAGTTCACAGTAAAGTGTTACCAGTAGCTGAGACCAAAGAAATCATCTAAATGTTCACTAAGGAAAAGGTAGAGATCATCTTCTAGCCCAGCCAGGGGAAAAGCTTGAGGTTAGACCTTGTAGAGCTGGGACAGTAGAAACATTACAAGAGAAGGGTAGAGTGTACAGTGAAGCCAGCCCAGGGCCCAGCCCTCACGACCCCCTCCTTCCTTATTAGAAAGCCCACCCTCTTCTAATTCAATTTCTGTGCTCAGCTCACGTTCAGCTTGCCTGCCCTCTGCTCTTCTGTCTGTAATTTGTGCTGAGAAAAATCATGCAGTTGTGTCCCAGCAATTGTGTTCCAGTTCATTTTGTTCCCTCCTCGTCTTATTTACCATCATTACAGAGTTATCTCGGGGATTCATATGTGCACGCCTCCTTCCCAAAGAGATTATATATTCTTTGATGGCGGTGGAATGACAAGATGAAGAGGATGTTTTAGACAGATTGTTGAGCCACATGGCATGGGGAATGGACTGGGGCTGAGGGGGACTATTTATGGTCACCCAGATCCATGGCTGGCTATTACAGCATCCAGGCACCAAGCGATAAAGGCCCCGGATGGGTAGGGAGAGGAAAAGACAAGAGACATTTCAAAAAGAAAACACACAGGCTTGAGTACAGAGCTGTGTAGCCATAAAAATGCTGTGTTGGAGCCAGACTGCCTGGCTCCTTCCTGTAACCCTGGGTAGTTTTTTCACCTCTCTAGTAATGACAAGAGTTCCCACCTGATGCGATTGCTGTGAGGCTTCATTGAGCTGATACTAGTAAAACCACCCAGGCCCCTGCCCAAAACATGGCTGCAGTCAGTACTACCACTTGGTTTTGACATTCAGTAAATATTTGCAGAGCAAACAAACGGAGGGTGGATTTCAACAGCCTGACACAAGCTAAGGGTGCCTGGGAAGGAGATGCTGAGCTGAGTCACCTAGAAGTCTGCAGATAGTGGGAAAGGAGAGACAGTGGTTGAATGGCGAACCAGGAGGCTGGGAATATGGCTGAGGGGCAGCATGTTGGCTCAGGAAATATGAGGCTCTGGGTTTAATGCCTGGCACTGGAAAACAAAAACCTCAAAACAGAAAATGGTCAAGGGAAGGATTCCTCAGCCAGAAGAAAACCTTGCCTATTTGAAGGTAAATGGGGGATGGGGAGAGAGCCATTAAAGGGAGCTGCTGTGAAGGACCAGGCCTCCTGGCAGACGTAGAAAGAATGGGGTTCCCATGTGGGCAGGGCTCAAAAGGGTTGTGTTTGTGGATAGCTCCTATGACAGCACCCCGCGTCAGAAACTCTATAGTGATAGAGAACCCCAGGATCTGACAAGGGGTTAAATCAACTTTGTCTATAACCTTCCAGCCTGGGAAAGCTGGGTGTTTCTGTGAATGAATTGCCGGTACCTCATGCTACAAAAGAATATAAACTAAGATTGATACCAAGGAGTTTAGTAACTGTTTCTCCTTATCAACTGCTAACTGACTCACAGGAGGTAACACACATAACCCCAGCTGATAGGCTGCTCAGACAGTTTGTTTAACTTATTGATTTGGGTGGGTTGGAAAGGCACAAGCTGGCTATCATCCTCTTACCTTCGCCCTGCCCGCTTCTGTTTAACTGTCGAGATTAGGTCTCACAGCCTAATAATGAAAAAGACTTCCCTAGATTTCCCTGCACCCAGACACTGAAGCCATGGTCGCAAGCCCCTTCCTTCCCTTTCTTTTATTTTCTTTTTAAAAATAAATTTGTGAAACTAAAAACAAAAGAAAAAAGGTATGTCGGGCAGTGGTGGCACACACCTATAAACCCAACTCTTGGGAGGCAGAGGCAGGCTGATCTCTGAGTTCAAGGCCAGTCTGCTCTACAGAGTGGGTTCCATGACAGTTATCTTGAAAAACTAAAAACAAAAACAAGGGCTGGAGAGATGGCTCAGCGGTTAAGAGCACTGACTGCTCTTCCAGAGGACCTGGGTTCAATTCTCAACACCCACATGACAGCTCACAACTGTCTATAAATCCAGTTTCAGTGAATCTGACACCCTCACAAAGACATGCAGGTCAAACACCAATGCACATAAAAATAAAAAATTAAAAACAAACCCGGGAGGTGGTGGCGCACGCCTTTAGTCCCAGCACTCGGGAGGCAGAGCCAGGTGGATCTCTGTGAGTTCGAGGCCAGCCTGGTCTACAGAGAGAGATCCAAGACAGTTAGGACTACATAGAGAAACCTTGTTTGGAAAAAAAAAAAATTAAAAGCAAACCCAAAAAAGACCATATTCAAAACAAATGAATAAAAGATACTAATTAATGGTGTAATAAAGGGAAATTGAACTTCAGTGTTCAAAAACTATCAATGCAGATCACTGACCAAGATGTAGTCCCCTGTGCCCAGGACATCTGTAGCCTTGGGGCATGTGCATAGAGGCAGCAAGAACATGGCCGATTGGCCAATGTGTTCCTCAATCCCCAGCTCCCTTCCTGCCCTTGTCTTTGGCTTCCTGCCCTTGGTTCTACTGTTTTCTGTCTGCCTCTGAGTGTATTCTCATCTTCCCAAAAACTAATGACCTGGTCTTTGTAAAGTGCTTAGGACAGAGCCTGGCTCTTGGTGAGGGCAAAGTGCATTGGCTCGTGTTTTCACTGTTCCTGACACCATTCTCCAGGCTCTAGCAAGCCATCTTAGCTTCAGTTGCCAAATGTTTATCACCAGCCTTTGTCACTCAAGTCCTGGTCCTGGGAGAGCCCAGGCTGCTGTCCCTGTAACTTTTTTTTTTTTTCTGGTTTTTTGAGACAGGGTTTCTCTGTGTAGCTTTGCGCCTTTCCTGGATCTCGCTCTGTAGACCAGGCTGGCCTCGAACTCACAAAGATCCGCCTGCCTCTGCCTCCTGAGTGCTGGGATTAAAGGCGTGTGCCACCACCACCTGGCTATATTCAGAAAGTTTTTGACCCCTGAGTCTCCTAACCAACCCTCCCCACCAACAACCCAAATCACCTGACACAACCCGGCTTCTCCTTGTCACTTCCTTAGAGCTATGGTCCCTCTGGCTCAGTATTTCAGAATGTTATCAGCAGAACATAGACACCAGTCCTTTCAGAAGATAAGAGCCATTTCAACTCTGCCTCTTCCCACTGTTCTGTGGCCACCCACTCTAAAGGGCAAGTGTCCTAGCCAAGGTCATTCCTGGGCTGAGTACTAGGAATGGGCCATTCCAAGATGCAGTATTTTTAGAAATGGCCTTTGCTTCCTTGGGTGACCTCACAGAGACACTTTCAGACCCAAAGCTGGATCATTTCTAGCTTTTACAAATGGCTGGATCAGTACCAGGGACTGGAGAATTCGGGTCAAAGCCCAAGAAGCTATAAAGACGATGGTCAACAATGAGCACTTGGTCATCAAGCCCAGGGGAGTTTAAGGGTCTTCTAGGGGAAGACATCAAACACTCTAAGCAGAGGGTCTCTCCCTTAGTCTAAAATTCACGAAGGCTTTTGAGGCCTTCTTGTATATACACCAGCCTGAGAGACGGTCAACTCTGTGCTGGCCTAGTGGAACCCAAGCTCCCCCCAGGGCTAATGGTGTCACAGTATGAGAAGGACTAATTGTTGGGGAGACAGGCTGAAGGGTGTTCAGGGAAAGCAACCCTCTGGACTCCAGGCCTAGAACCATCTGGAAGGATTTTGTCTCCAAGTTGGCAGGACACTATTCACAACATGTGGCATGTTGAGAAAGACTGGCTTGTGAGAGCTGTGTTCAGGACTGAATCTACAAGGAGAGTGGCTGTAATTCTTTTCCCCATCTCCCCTCTCGCCATTGTGGAGGATCAGTCTAGCAAATCTAATTATTTCTAGAACTTCCTTAGGATCTAGAGAGAAATTGTTGAAGCTGTAGTGTTCTCTGAACAATGTTAAGTGCTATCATTATTAAAATGTGTCTGTCAGGCATCTTGGTCCAGGCCCTTAATCCTAGCACTCAGGAAATAGGAAACCTCTGTGAGTTCCAGGCCAGCCTGATCTACATAGCAAGTTCTAGGCCAGCCAGGGATGCACAAACTCTGTCTGAAACAAAACCCAAATATTTCCTCCTTGCCCTACACCCGACCATCACCACAAAAGCAATTTGGCAAGCTCTGGCACGAGGCAAGAGATCAACTTTGAAAGCCCAGAGCTTAGATTCTGCCCTACTGCTGTATCTGACAAAAGATGCCCACCAGGGTATGTGCCCATACTAGAGCTCAGATACCTTTTCCCCTCTCAGTTTGTTGGGGCCTGTACATTTCTGTCTTTGGCAGAAGTCATCACCACTCCAGCTTCATCCCCCTTGCTGTTTCAGCCAGGATGCAGCCCCCGAGGATGTCTGCATAGGACAGAACCTTTGTTGTGGGTCCTGGGCTCATTTTACAGAGATCCTAGGATTCTGAATGAAGCAGCCACATGCTGTTTGTTCTGTACCTCCTAGGCAATTCCTAGTCCCTTTGTAGCAGGATGTTCTTCGAGGGCATCTCAAACTCCATCTCATCCTCAGTCCCCAGCAACTTGCATCTATGTAGCTGATGTAGGAAATAATACATTTTTAAGACTTTTTATTTATTATGTATACAGTGTTCTGCCTGCATGACAGAAGAGGGCACCAGATCTCATTACTGATGGTTTTGAGCTGCCATGTGGTTGCTGGGAATTGAACCCAGGTCCTCTGGAAAAACAGCCTGTGCTCTTAACCTCTGAGCCATCTCTCCAGCCCCATAAATATTTTAAAAAATGTCTGAGAATGGGGATGCTCCTGTGACTACTTGGTGAGCCAAGGCTTGTAGGACTTACTAAGAACTTTATTAATCCAACTCAGGAGAATATGGTGTCAAAAAAGTCTCACATAGGCTGGGTGCATGCCTTGAATCCCAGTCACTGTGGAGGTCGAGACAGGGAGATTCCAAGTTTGAACAGATCAGCCTGGGCAACTCAGCCAGACCCTATCTCAAAAAAAAGCTAAGTGTGAAGCCATATACCTATAATCCCAGCATTTAGGTTGAAGCAAGAGATGGCAAACTCAAAGCTAGGCTAGGTGTGGAGGGGGGATGGGCAGGAATGGGGCTGAGGGGATGGATGGCTCAGTAGGTAAAGTACTTATACTTGTTGCACAAACATAGGTAATTGAGTTTGCATCCTTGGCACCTATATTTAAGAAATAAATAAATAAAGCCAGGCATAGTAGTGCATGTCTTTAATCCCAGCACTCAGGAGGTAGAGGCAGACAGATCTCTGAGTATGAGGCCAGCCTGGTCTACATAGTGTTACAGGACAGCCAGAGCTACATAGTGAGACCTTGTCTTGAAAAACAAACAAACAAAAGTACAATTTTGAAAGGGAACACAGTGGGTGGTGGTGCAGCACACACTTGCCATCCCAGTACTTCACTACTTGGGAGGCTTCGACAGAAGGATCCTGGGAGGTGGCTGGCCAACCAGTATAGCTGAATTAGTGAACTCCAGCTTCAAAGAGAAGCTGTCTCAATCCCAAATAATAAGATGGAGAGTTATCAAGGAAGAAACTTGTTCATCCCTGGCCTCCACATGCATGAACACACGTACTCATGCTCAACTGCATGCACATGAACAAAAAAGTTTTGTTTTTTTAATATAAAAGGGGCTGAGAAGACAGCTTAGTAACTGAGTGCTTGCGCATGCCTGGCATCTGTGAACCCCTGAGTTCAGTCTACAGTAATACACACAGTCAACTTCAAGCAAAATGTTTTGTTTTGTTTTTTTTCAACAGGGTTTCTTCGTGTATCCCTGGCTGTCGTGGAACTCGCTCTGTAGACCAGGCTGGCCTTGAACTCACAGAGATCCAGGTGCCTCTGCTGGGATTAAAGGCATGCGCCACCACTGCAGGCTCAAGCAAAACGTTTAATGGTCTAGACCTAAACATCCTCATAAATCCATGTGGTAGAACCAAGAGTGGGCAGTTATGTTTTGAACACTTTGACTCTCCCAAGTATTAGGAGTGCACGTGTGTGTGTGTGTGTGTGTGTGTGTGTGTGTGTGATTTGCTCATCGTAACAAATCATGGGATGCAGCAGTAAGGCCCACACCAAGTGAAGCTGGAGGCTGCAGTCTTTAAGCACTTGGTAGCTCAGCATGTTAGGTACCATGGGAGGGAGCAGTAGGCAGCATGGGAGGTGCCCCCAGAGGACTTGGAAGCAGGGGTAGGCTGTACCAAAGAAGTTATGTTATAGCGGTGAGGCAGGCCAAGCAGCTTACGTCTATAATCCCAGCATGGGGAAAGCTGAGGTAGGATTGCTACAAATTTGAGGCCAGCCTGGGCTACACAGACTGTCTTAAAACAAACAGAAATAACCCCCACCCCCACCCCTCAAAAAGACGCTAGGCATGATGGTACACACCTGTAATCCCAGCATTGGGGGAGTTGGTGCAGAGGCAGAGCTACCCTATGCTCAAGGCGAGCCTGGGGTGCATACAGAGATCCTGTCTCAAAAAGGAAAAACAGAAGGGTGAGACAGAAAACGAGAGGACTGCTAACCAGAGAATGTGGGGCTGAGAATGAAGGAATGTGTCAACAACTTCCGTCTGATCCTTTTTACTATTCCAAGCTATTTTACAGCCACAAAAGAAATGGCTGAAAAGTCTTTTTTGCCTTATGTAGTAGTACGGGTCTTTAATCCTAGCACCCAGCACCTGAGAGGTGGAGGCAGGGAGACCCTTGTGAGTTCAAGGCCAGCCTGGTCTACATAGTGAGCTCCAGCCAGCCAGGGATACATGGACCCTGTTTAAAAAAATAAAAATTTTTTTTTTTCTTTCTGTAGACTACAGCTCAAGCCTGGGCAGTCTCGAAGAAAAAAACAGGCTGTCTTTGCCTGTACACTCCAATTCTTAGAAAAAGATCACAAGAAGATTTCTTTACCTCCCTCCCTCTCACCAGTGCCTCCTTGCCCTCAAGCCCAGCAAACATTCTTAGAATATGATGGATGGGCCGGCGCTGGTGGCGCACGCCTTTAATCCCAGCACTCGGGAGGCAGAGCCAGGCAGATCTCTGAGCTCGAGGCCAGCCTGGGCTACCAAGTGAGTTCTAGGACAGGCACCAAGCTACACAGAGAAACCCTGTCTGGGGGGGGGGGGGGGGAATGATGATATGATGGATGGGAAAGCCCATGGAGCAGCTTCTAAAATCCCAGAAACGGCAATAATGACCCCAGCTAGTAAGGGCATTTGCCACCAACTCAGACCACCCAAGTTTGATATCCAGGATCCAAATAGTAGAAGGGGGAACCTACCACGTTGTCATGGGATTTCCACAGGCTCTTCCGTTGCATGTGAACCCTACACACACACACTGAACACATAAATGTAGAAAAAGTCCAAATGGCTGGGTGAATTGAGCAGGACTTTAATCCCAGCACTCAGCAAGTAGAGACAGGGTGATCTCTGTGAGTTTGAGGCAAGCCTGCTCTACACATAGTGAGTTTTAGGCCAGTGAGAACCTGTCTCAAAATGTGTGTAAAATAAAAATAAACCCAGAGGCACTCAAGCACAACATGGCCCTGGCCCCAACCTCCTGGTGATCCCAAATACAGACTTTGCTTTTGAGGTGTACCCCACATCGTCTTTCTTCCCTCTCCCACCTCCAATCAAAAATTCAGACCATGTTCCAAAACAAAACCCAAATTTATTCAGCAGACATTTTAATTGAAATCCTATAAATCAGGACCACCACAATTTCAGACACTCCGTTGCGAAGTGTACGTCAACAGCTACATCTGGAGGATGAACAAGCCATTGAATCTTTAAAAAAATGGTTTAGCTACCTTAAAGTTTGGGGATGGCATCTCAGAGAGTGCACCCTCAAGTTTCACAAGGGAAAAAGCCGGCGGTTTCTCCTTCTGGAGTCACATTTTAAAAAATTGTTTCAGTCGCTCACCGAGAACTAGCAGGTGAGGAAGCGGGGGAGGGCCCCTCGGACTCTGCAGAGGGTCAAAACAGAGCAGAAAAGTGTGTCCAAGGCTTCCATCCACCACACACCACAAAGAACGATGGCTACAGAGGACGGGGAGGTTGTTTATGGCCGTTTCTGAGAAAGCTGGTGCCATGGCCAAGAGTGGTCTAGCAGGAGGAGGAGTTCTGGAAAGAAAAAAAGTACAGAAAGCGCAAATAACTCTCCCTTCACGGCCCTGCTGGCCTGCGTGTCCTCGGGAGACTCCAAGCGGTGGCAAAGGAGACAGGTTTGAGCTTGGATCAAAAAAAATAAAAATAAAAAGACAGCGGTTAGCTCTCTCAAGAATCCCACAACACCTCACTCACAACCAACCTGACCTTGAGTCAAAGTTGGCAAGGTCAAGTCATTTACAAGTCCACATTTAAACTCAACTCTCCCCACCTTCGAGAATTCACCAACTGGGTCCCATCGCCCACCTTTGCCGTCACATAGTAAGGAGAAAGCAGGCGCTGCCAACCCACCCAACTGCCAAGTTTTAACATTCTTCACTCCAGAACCTCTTCGATCTCCAATTGTAGCACCATATTCAGAAAGCTTCTCCACCCGAAAATAACGAGACTATGTATGCCTACTAATCGTTTTCAAGTATTGTTAGAAAGCCCTCCTGACTCCCGCCCCTATGAGCCACATCTATAAACAATCCAAGCACACGACGTCCCCTAAGGGCTAAGTCAGGTCCAAGTCGATCAAGTAGCTGCCACAGTTCTCTCGGTAAATCCCAGGTCCTCGGCTGCCGTTGCTGCACAGCCGAGTCCGTTCTCTCTAACAGCCTCGCACGGCCGGTAACTTCGCGGCTGTAGCCCATGGAATGGACGACGGCTTTAGCTCCGAAATGTCCGGAGCAGAACACTGTTGGATCGGAGTAGCCGCGTCGTCTTCCTTCTCCGGGAACCCCGGGT
>CABHPP010108128.1:1626-34711 GCA_902168425.1 Peromyscus attwateri
TCGAAAAACCAAAAAAAAAAAAAGAATTAAATTGGCATCTTGGTGGATTTTTCTTTGAGTATATAGTATCCTTCCCTATCTCTTCTGATTAGGTTTGGTTTGAAGTCTATTTTGTCAGATATTAGAATGGCTGCATCAGCTTGCTTCATAGGTCCATTTGCTTTGGAATATCTTTTTCCACCTTCTATCCTTGATGTTGAGGTGTGTTTCTTGGATGTAGCAGAAGGAGGGCTCCTGTTTTTGTATCCATTCTGTTTGTCCGTGTCTTTTTATGGGGGAATTGAGTGAGACCATGATGTTGAAAGATACCAATGAGCAGTGTTTGTTAATTCCTGTTATGTTGTTGTTGTTGTGGTTGTGGTGGTGGTGGTGGTGGTGTGTGTGTGTGAGTGAGTATGTGTGTAAGTGTGTGTGTGTGTGTGTGTGTGTGTGTGTGAGAGAGAGAGAGAGAGAGAGAGAGAGAGAAAGAGAGAGAGAGAGTTCTCTTTTGATTTGTTGATCTGGAATTATTTATTCCTTGTGTTTTCTTGGTTGTGGTTAACCTCTTCAAGTTGGAATTTTCCTTGTAGCACCTTCTGTAGGGCTGGATTTGTAGATAGATACTGCTTAAATTTGGTATTATCATAAAATTTCTCCATCTACTGTGATTGAAAGTTTTGCTGGGTATAGTAGTCTGGGTTGACATCTGTGGTTTCTTTGAGTTTGTAGAAGAACATCTGTCCAGGCCCTTCCAGCTTCTAGAGTCTTCACTGAGAAGTCAGATGTTATTCTAAGAGGTCAGCCTTTATATGTTACTTGGTCTTTTCCCCTTGCAGCTTTTAGTATTCTTCCTTTGTTCTCTATGTTTATTGTTTTGATTATTGTGTGTCAAGGGGAATTTCTTTTATGGTCCAGTCTATTTGGTGTTCTGTTTGCTTCTTGTACCTTGATAGGTGTCTCCTTTAGGTTAGGGAAATTTTCCTCTATGATTTTGTTGAAACTATTTTCTGTGCCTTTGACTGCTGTGGATATCGCTCTGTATAAATAAAATGCTGATTGGCCAGTAGCCAGGCAGGAAGTATAGGTGGGACAAACAGAAGAGAATTGTGGGAAGAGGAAGGCTGAGTCAGGAGACACCAGCCCACCATCCAGGGAGCAGCATGTAACAGGCACACAGGTAAAGCCATGGAGTACGTGGCAACATCTAGATTAACAGAAATGGGCTGAGTTTAAGTGTAAGAGCTAGTCAGTGGTAGGCCTGAGCTAATGGCCAAGCAGTTTTAAATAATATTAGCCTGTGTGTGTTCATTTGGGTTGGAGTGGCTGCGGAAAAGCAAGGACACAGGAGCCAGTGGACACAGGAAAACTTCAACTACATTTGGCTTGGGTTTCTTCTCCTTCCTCTAGTCCTACTATTCTTAAATTTGGTCTTTTCACAGAGTCTCATATTTCCTGAATGTTTAGTGTCAGGATGTTTTCAGATTTAACATTTCCTTTGACCAAGGTGTCCATTTCTTCTGTTGTGTCTTCAGTGACTGAGATTCTCTTTCATCTCCTGGATTCTGTTGTTGAGGCTTGCCTCTGAGGTTCCTGTTGGAGTTCCTAAATTTTTCATTTCCAGATTTCCTTCAGTTTGGCTTTTCTTTATTGATTCTAGTTTTACTTTTGGGTCTTGAGCTGTTCATTTCCTTCCACCATTTGTGATTTCATAGATTTCGTTTAGGGATTTATTCATTTCCTCTTTAAGGACCTCTGTCATATTCATAAAGGCCATTTCAAGGTCTTTGTCTTGTACTTCAGCTATGTTGCAATTCTCAGGGCCTGCTGTGGTAGGGCTGCTAGGCTGTAGTGGAGACATACTGTGTTATTGATTATGTTTTTACACTGGTGTCTAGGCATCTGGGTTTGGGATGATTGTAACTCTGCGTGCTAATGCCTGGTCTTGTCTTTGCTGGGCGGATGTTTTGTTTTTGTTTGTTTGTTTGTTTTTTCGAGACAGGGTTTCTCTGTAGCTTTGCACCTTTCCTGGAACTCACTCTGTAGCCCAGGCTGGCCTCGAACTCACAGAGATCTGCCTGCCTCTGCCTCCCGAGTGCTGGGATTAAAGGCGTGCGCCACCACCCGGGCGGGTGTTTTGTCCCTTGGTTTCCGTTGCCCTCTCTGGTTCTTAGGAGGGTGTGGTGGCTGTGGGTTGCCTGGGAGGGAATTCTTCTGGGATCCTGATAGGTGTGGCTATTGGGGGTTCCAGGTAAAATATGTTTCTAGGTATTGGGAGGTGGCAGTTAGGAGTCGGAATGGGTGGTCCACAGGAGGGAGGAGAGCAGGGTGTTGTACCAGGATCTGCTTAGTCACCTGCAAATCTGAGCGGAGAGTGAGGAGAGGCCACCCTAAGTAGTCTGCTACAGAGCTGGGGATGAGCCTGGGGAATTGAGTTTAGAGAAGAGGGAGAGGTGAAGATCTACAGTTAGCCTACCTGCTTCCCTGGCCGGAGTCATAGACGATCACCTTGAATTCTCTTTAGAACCCAATGTGATAGGTCCTGCTATTAATTCCATCTGACCAGGGAACCAAGGTTCATAGAAGTATGCCTGGCTTATCTACCATTAGGTAGAATTGATAATGGAATTAAATCATTAAATCTTAGTACTACCAGGTTAAGAAAGCCCAGCTCTTACTATTTTTGTAAAGCGGATAAAAGGTGGTATTATCAAGCCTATAAAAACAGTAATTTTTTGACTTCCACATCTAGCTTCCTCCTATGCAGATTGCTTTTGACCACTTTGGAATTAGAAAACAACACTTAACAGTGAATCAGGTGGAATCACATTTCTCTCTCCAGGCTACTCCTGGAGTCGTCAGTGTTACAGGCGTGGACTTGAATCTAGGTCCCCACTGGAGTTTCCAGATCCTTGTGTCCCAGGGCAAAGAACAGGATGTTTCAGGACATAGGGTTATGAAAGGACAAAGCAGACGCCATAACAGGCTGCTCAGTCTTCTCTTTGAGATCAGGCCTCAAGTTCAGTTTCCTGAGACTTGAGCAAGCAGTTTCTGGGAGGGCCATAAACAAAAGACATAGTCCTTGCAGTAGCTCCCTTTCTGCACGTACTCTGACCGCTCAAGGTTCAGCCAGGTGTTTACTGTCTGGGACACCTCACCAACTTAGAGCTACGTGCATGGGTCAATGTGAACCTGTGAGGCCAGCCAGCCCCCATGGCAGCTCAAGGACAAAGTCTGGGACTTGTCCAGGCCTGCCCCAAATGATAACTGTAACCCCCAACCAGTAAATTTAAAGGTTACACACCCTCATCCAATCATATGATGCCAAGGCTTGTACCACCCTACTTATAGTTTTTCCCTTTAAAAACCCCTCAGCCTGAGAGCTCAGGGCCGTCCTCCTCCACCCGCCATGTTGAGTGTTGGACGCGGACCAAGCCCGGGCCTGTTTGTTATCAGTAAACCCCTGTGTGCTTTGCACTGGACATCGGCTCTGAGGTGGTCTCGCTCGGGGGTCTTAAGACTCAGGCACAACAGTTAGAAATAGAAAACAATTTATCTTATTTAAAATTTAAAAAATTAAAATATAAGCACATAATTCCACCTCCCTTCTCTCTAACCCCTCCATGTTCCCACCCACTACTTGCTCCTTCTCAACTTCATAGCTTCATTTTCTTGAATTATTATTGTTACACACACACACACACACACACACACACACACACACACGTATCTATGTATGTGTAATTATAACCTGCTTGGTCCATTTAGTGTTGCTTGTACGTGTGTGTTTTCAGGGTGGGCCACTCTGTATTATCGATTAAGGGATTCATCTTCGGGGAAGACGAATTCTCTTTTTCTCAGCAGGCCTGTAGCTCTTCATCTAGGGGTAGGGTCTTGCGAGGTTTATCCCTTTCACGTGACCTTGTCTTTTGGTGATATCATTGTTCAAGTCTTGTTTGGGCAGCTGTATTATTGAGGTTTCATGATGTGGTTTCCCTGTCGTTTCTAGGAGACACATCGCTGCTACCTGGCGCTTACATTCTCTCTGCCTTGTCTTCCACGATGTCCCCGAGTCTTAGGTGTGTGTGCTCTGTAGATGTATCCCAGGATCAGTTGCTCCCTGTATTTTGACCAGTTGTGACTTTTTTTTATAGTCTCCAAAAAGATTATTAAGAAAGGGAAAATGTAACACTGAGAATGGGCTAGTGAGCTGAGGGAAAAGCACAGGATTCATGGCCCTCTCTATATTATCATATATATATATATTATATATTATATATATATTACACAGCACCTCCTCTCCCACACTTATGGGCTTTTCTGGAGCATGCTATGTTTTGTATGTAGCTCAGGTAGGAAAAGGGTTTCAGTCTTTTTCTGTCCAATGGGTGCTTGGTTCATGTGTCAGTCACGATGCTTTCTCTGGTCTTAGTCTCCCTTGCCCAAAGAGGGACCACAAGACTCTCTCCCTCTTGGTTTGAGTGGAAGCTTTGGATCTTCTGTAGTAGCAGGTGGCTGGAATCCCTGCATCACAAGGAATCTAGTTTGAAGTTGTCATTTATTATAGAAGACACAAGTTTTACAAGATTAAAAATATAACATTTAAGCAAGGTGACATGATGCTGCTCACTGGTGGCCCCAGAAAGGGTGAGGCCATGGAGCCCCATGGCTATGTCTGTGCAACCTGCTGTTAGTCGTATGGTCCCTTGAACTGTTAAAAAACAAAATCAAAACCAAAACAACCCACTGATGTTGCACTGGCTGGATTTGTGTGTCAACTTGACGCAAGCTGGAGTCATCAGAGAGGAAGGAGCCTCAGCTGAGGAAATGCCTTCATGAGACCCAGCTGTAAGGCATTTTCTCAATTAGTGATTGTTGGGGGAGGGCCCAGCCCATTGTGGGTGGTCCTGGGTTCTATAAGCAAGCAGGCTGAGCACGCCATGGGGAGCAAGTCAGTGAGCAGCACCCCTCCGTGGCCTCTGCATCAGCTCCTGCCTCCAGGTTCCTGCCCTGTTTGAGTTCCTGTCCTGACTTCCTTCGGTGATTAACAGCAATGCTGAAGTGTAAGCCAAATATTCCGCCCCTCCCCCCCCCCAAAACTTGCTTTTTGGTCTTGTCATTTCATCGCAGCAGCAGAAGCCCTAACCGAGACAGATTATTATAGATTAAAAGTGTGGCGAGAAGCCAGGTGGTGGTGGCGCACGCCTTTAACTCCAGCTCTAGGAGGGCAGAGGCAGGCGGATCTCTGTGAGTTTGAGGCCAGCCTGGTCTACCGAGTGAGTTCTAGGACAGCCAGGGCTACAGCCAGATAAAGCCTGTCTGGGGTTGAGGAGGAAGGGGAGAGTGGCGAAAAGCAAAAGAACAAGAAACAATGTTGCAAAAGAATAAGAAACAATGTTGCAAAAGAACAAGAAACAATGTTGCAAAAGAATAAGAAACAATGTTGCCAAGGCACTGTGATTACCAGTGGCTTTGCTAACTGCTTCCACCTTGTGCTGTGTTTAAGGTCTTGTGGATAGTCGGAATTTAGCTTTCCTTGTTTTCTGCCAAGGGCAGTTGGGGCTCCCCTGGACTCCTCTAGTCTGCCCTTATCCGTTGTGCCATTTGCTGGGAAGCCCTGAAGGCGTTTCCTTCAGTCTGACCTGGAAGAATGTGCTCTGAGGTCTCCATGACCCTCTGACCAAGAGGTCAGGTGACTCACTGGAGCTTCAGAATGCTTTGAGAAATGTCCCGTCATCCTCTGGGACCACCATATTGGCTGTTCTTCCAGCCCCTATAGCTTCATGGCCTGTGTCCTCTGAGCACAGTTACTGAACACCCAGAATGTCAGTTCCAGCAGTATTAAAGAACAAACCGTGTTTTAAAATTTAGCTGTTGTAGAACACTCAGACGAAGCTTGACAGGGAGAGGGTTTTAAATGAGACTTTCTTACGACTCAGTGTTTAAGTTAGAAGCCTGATATACTCGGTAGAAATCATAAGCAATTAGCTTGATGAAACACAAAATCTTTGTTCTGTAAAACTACTAATTACTTCAGAGAGCCGAAAGCACAGAGCTATGTCATGCTTCCAGTCTTTAGATTTTAGGACTAGCAGGGACTCATGGATCACGCCCCAGATGGAGATAACTGTCCATGAACGTGAGGCTGTACCCTGGAGTAAGAGCCACCATGTCCTGAGCATGACTTAATTTCCCTCAGGCAGTAGAGGGTTCTCTAGACCGTGTGTAGAATTAAGGATGGGGCAATGATCAACCAAATAACACTTTGACCAAGGCTGCTCACTTACATATACTTTTTAGGTTTTTCTGTTTTAAAGTTTTAGTTACATTATGGATTAAAAGGAATTTGGATTCGCAGCACTTATAATCATCTGGCCACTTATAAACCATGTAAACCATGTAAGAACATAACCACATGCAAGCAGTATGTACACACACACATAACCACATGCAAGCAGTATGTACACACACATAACCACATGCAAGCAGTATACACACACATAACCACATGCAAGCAGTATACACACACATAACCACATGTAAGCCACACATATAGCCACACATAAGAATAGCTTCAAAAAATTAGCAAAGATTTGGTGGGCTTTAGTTTAGACTATTGATTTTATAGACTTAACCACCCTTAATCTTAAAACTGTACTTTTAAAGACATGACTTTTAATATAATTTAATATAATTTTAAAGAGCCTAATTTGATGGATTTATGCAGGCGAAGCAGGAACCGACAGTTCTGTTTTAAAACGACTACTTTTTTTTTTTTTTGATGGTGGTGTTTTGCTTGTTTTCTGTTTAAATTGGAAAAGATAAAAACCTCAAAACAAAACAAAAACCCTGTTTTCGAAGCACAGATAGGCAACACTTTTTATATCTTAATGTTATAACTACGAAGCTAAAAATTCAAGTTGAAAATGAAAGGCATTAGTTGTTATTATCGTAAGACTTTATAAATATTCATGTTTATTATGTACATTATATATACACATTATATATATGTACACACACATTTTATATATATTATATATATTATGATGAATAGTGTTTTGTCAACCTGACACAAGTTAGGGTCATCTGGGTAGAAAAAAATCTTAATTGAGAAAATGCCTCCATAGGATTGGCCTGTGAGCCTGTGGGCCATTTTCTTGATTCATGTTGATGTGGGAGGCCCAGTCCATTGTGGGTGGGGCCACCCCGGGCCAGTGGTCCTGATGGTATGGGAAAGCAAGTTGAGCAAGCCGAGGCCAGCAATCCAGAAGGCAGCGACTCTCAATGGCTTCTGCTTCGGTTCCTGCTGAGTTTGTTCGTTCCTTGACTTTCCTCTGCAATGAACTGTGATGGGGACGTGCCAGCTGAAATGAACCCTCTTCTCCCACGTTGCTGCGGTCAGGGTTCTTCATCACAGCACTAGGAACCCTGACCCAGAGAGTACGCGTGCCTAGACCCTCGATGCTATGGTTTATTGGGATTATATTTTCTTTGTTATAAATCTATTTCCTTTACATCCGGCCTACAGTTTCCCCTCTCTTCTCCTCCCTGTCTCTCTCCCTCAACTCCCCTCTGTTCCCACCCCCACCCCCAATCTACTCCTCCTCCATTTCTGTTTAGGAAAGGGCAGGTCTCCTATGAATATCAACAAAACATGACATATCAAGTTGTAGTGGGATTATATTTTCTACAATCCAAAATATGAAATGTTCTTTGAAAAACATACATAGCCACATGTCACAGATCTTATATTTAACATTAAGAGTATTTCTGAAAAAGAGATCCATGCCAATTAGTCCAATGAAGATTTTTTTAAAAAAGATGTATTTCAAGTTTGTGTATATGTGTGTGTTTATCTATGTTAGCCTGCTTGTATATATGTGCACTGTGTGTGTGGATGTCTGTGGAGGCCAGAAGAGGGTGTCAGATTCCTTGAAACTGGAGTTACAGGCAGTTGTAAACTCTCAGATGTGGGTGCTGGGAACCAAACTCTGTCCTCTGCAAGAGTAGCAAGTGCTCTTAGCCACTGAGCCGTCTCTACAGCCCATAATAAGGATATAAAATGTTTTTTATTTTTATTTTATGTGTTTGTGTGCTTTGCCTGCTTGTATGTCTGTGAAATGCTTTCATGTCTGGTGCTCATGGAGACCAGAAGATGGCATGGGATCCTTTGGAATTACAGATGGTTGTGAGTTGCCGTGTGGGTGCTGGGAACCAAACCAGGGTCCTCTGCAATGGTAGCAAGTGGTCTTAACTGCTGACCCATCTCGCCAGCTCCCTAACAATGTATATTACTCAGAGGTGTTGTGATTAACATAAACCATGTTATGTCTTATTTCTATTTTTATTTCCCAATGATCATTGAAAATGAAATAGAATTATTAAGATTTTTTTTTTTAAAGAAAAGAATGGTACTTGAGCCTGGTGGTGGAGACTTGTAATTCCATCTTGAAAAAAAACCAAATCAAAAAACAGCCCCATTTCCCACCACTACCACAGGGGGATCAAATTTCAGTATGAGGAGCTGGAGAGATGGCGCAGTGGTTGAAAGAACTGGCTGCTCTTTCAGAGGACCTGGGTTCAATTCCCATCACACACACACACACACACACACACACACACACACACAGCAGCTCACAATCATCTGTAACTGTGCCAGGGGATCTGACGCCCTCTTCTGGCCTCTACAGATACTACATGCACATGATGCATAGACATTCTTGCAGATAGACAAAACACCGTAAACATAAAAAGAAAATAAATGCAACACACGAGTTTCCATGAGAACAAAACGTTCAAACAGTAGCAGAGTTATAATAAAAAATAGTATGAGTTTTTTAATTTAGAAGTAACACGATGTGGTACCTGGAAGTAGATGAAACAGGACTGGTTACTGGTAATGATGTTGGAAGCTGGCTGATGAACACTGACTCACGGTCAGTATTGTCAGCTTGACACTTCATCTCCATGAGGCGGTGTCTCGATGTGCTGGGCCTGTGGGCGTGTCTATGATGGGAAGGCCTGCTCGGTGTGAGTGTCACTATTCCCTTGTCAGGGACCCTGGGCTGTGTAAGAACAGAGCGAGCCCTCAGAGGACTAGCAGGCCTGCACTGACCACTGCTCCCTCTGCTCTTGGCTGTGGATGCACCTAGTGCCTGCCTTGACTTCCCTGCAGTGATGGACTGTAACCTGGAACTGCCAACTGAGTACATCCTTCTCGTTTGAATTACTTTATCCCAGCCACAGGAAATGAAAGTGAGATGAGCACAGAGGGGTTTATTAAAACTATCCCCTCTAGTTTTTTTTTTTTTTGTGCATGTTTGAATATTTCTGTAATGAAAAAAGTAGGAAAGAAAAATAGTCACGTGTCTAATACCTACCTCTGGGTTTTTATGTTCAGGGAGTGGATTTAATATGCTTAACTAAAGCGTGTAAGGTAATAAGATTACTAAATTACTGTGACATGAGAGCACTTGAACTTTTAACATGGCTCTTCAATGCCATAGTCCAAAGATGCAAATCATGTGAGCCTTTCATTCTCAATCCAAATTTGAGAAGGGAGACTCTGGTCATCAGCTTCCCCCCAACTCACGACCCATGTCTAGAGTTAGTCCCAACTCTTGGTCCTCTTCTGGTAATTATTCCCTTTTCTTTCCCAGTAATGTTTTATAATACCAAAACATTGCATCATGCTTAAATACGTGCTCAGTTTCATTGATTCCTAGATCTCATCACTTTTCTATGAGCTGACATGGCATATCGAATCCATCCTGTTAAATACAGGAACTAATAGGGGTTCCGAGAGGCTAATTGGATTTAGTTAGCTAATTCTTCCTCCTGGCTGTGTCTCCTTACAAACATGCAGAATGCAGTGAGCATCTATGATGTGGTGCTGGGTTCAGTGCCCCAGCGATGGTACAGGGTACCCGAGTCTGCAGAGCTCTCAATGGGGGATAGCTTGTAGCCAGGCAGTTTGCTAATAGACAGAATGAGACTCCTGGCTGGAGTCTGCCATTCAAATGGCAGAAGTTTCTTGCCTTCCCCTAATTGACGTCATCAAGACTACGGAGCAGCCCACCTCTGTCCAGTGCATCCCCACTTCTCTGTAGCAATTCTGCTTCTCCTTTCTGGTTTTCGATTCCAGTTTTCTTTGTTCCTTAATCTTTCTGGAGGATTTTTCATAGAGCTTTCTGTGGTTCTGTTATATTGCGTAGATGGATGCCAATGTGTTTGTTGAGCTGGGGGCAGCATGCTGTCACTGAGATGGAAGGGATTGGAAGGGGGTGGATGCTGGCCAGCCCGGGTCCCTGCTAAGGTGCAGCCTAGGGGCATGTCCACCCCTCACCCCAGCAGTGTCAGCTGCCTTGGCTAGCTGTGTTTGTCACATGTCTGTCAACGTGCAGAAGCCCTGTTTACCTGTTCACGCAGCCATTACTCACCTCTTCCCACGTACCCCCCACACTTGCACACAAAGCCTGAGCGTAGCTTACAATTTTTTTTTTCTCAAAAGAACCTTCCCCCAAGCCCATTCTAAAATGTCAAGTGTTTCAGTTTTGAGAAGGAAAAAAAAAAAAAAAAGAAACATACCTAAGGGAAACAAACATGCCTCATGACAAGGCCGACAAACAGATCTGAAGGTATGCTGGTGAGTCACTCTGAGACCCTGGGGGTGAGGGCCAGCAATGGAGACCGGCAGGAGACCAGCCAGTAAAATTCCACTACTCTTTGGAGCAGAGTAGGAGGTAATTCAAAAAGCCTGGGATTTTTCCAGCCCTAATTTCATGTAGGACTCTGGGTACCCTTAGGTATGTTGATTTACCCGAGAAATCAACAAGAATGATTATTAATAACGAAAAAAAAAAACCCACCCCACACTATTATCTTTCTTTGCCCAGTGCCATGTTGAACCAGCCCTGTCTGCCTCTGCACACTAGCGAGGCTGCTGGATTGTCTTGAAGGGTATTAGGTTGCTAAGCAACAGCGCTGGCAGCATCCATCATGCCCAGCAATGTCAGCCCCAGAGCGTGGCCAACAGAACACATTGGCGTCCCTCCCCCACACCCTTCCTCAGCCTCCCCACCCCCTATGAAAATGTTAATTTGCATCTTGGGGACAGGAGCTGTGCCAGGTGATCCTGGGTAGAAACGCCTCAGTGCGACGTCTGAAGTGCAAATATTGTTTTTAGTTGCAAGACAGACCGTGTGACGCTGTAGATACAGGGCCATTTGTGAAAGCGTTTCATCTTAGCCGTGTGTAGGTGCGATGAAAAGTCGGTGTGTCAAACACATCTTCCTGTCTTCCATCTTTTAATCATTTTTTCCCCCTGTCTGCCCACACGGCATCTTATTTATGCCCTGTTCTCCCTGTCTCCCTCCCTCTTGCTACTGTGGTCTCTTGGCGATGGAGTTATTGTTTGTGCGTAGGGACAAGAGGAAGTCTGTCTCTCGAGGTGAGAAGGCCCCGTGGTTATGGTTGGAGGCCACTCTTTACAAGGCTTTTCGGTGTGTTAATTTTGCTCCAGAAATGCTTGTTTTGGGGAATGGGTCTCCATCGGTGCACAGCCTGTCTGTGCCTTTCACTCCTTGTCAATAGGCAGTCATCGGAGTGAGCTGGTAAGGGGCCAGAGGCAGCAGTGTGGCAGACGGGAAGGAACTGGCTTTAGACGAGACCCAGATCCTTTCTCCTCTCCCAACGCACTCTGGCATTTCTACAAGTGACTGCATTCTGTGACTTTGCTGAGGAGACATGAACAAATGTCTATTCACCCCAGATAGGCACCAGTGACAGATGGAAAAAAGAGTCCACCCGAGTCCAGCATGGATTTATTGGGGTTAGTTGTAGGAGCATGGGGGCTCAAAGGTGGCTGCAGTTCCCAGGTGACGTCCCTTCTACCAGCGGTGTCAAGTTGACAGCCAAGATCAGCCATCACAGGTGTTTAAGATGTCAGCTGGCTCAGGAAGTCTAACACCCCCCCCCCTGACCCCCACCCCCCCCCAGGAGAAGCAGGGCAGCCTCCGCACTGGTAGCTGGGCTCTACACAAGTGATCTTGGTTAGAGGACTGGTTACAAGCAAGCACTTCTTCGGGCTCCTGGCCCAGTGGCCTTTCTTCCTGGTCCATTATGAGATCTGTTGCCTGCCTGCCTGCCTGCCTGCCTCTCTCCCTCCCTCCCTCCCCTCACTTTAAGTAAATAGGTTTTTGTTTTCTTTTGACTTGGGCTTACGGTTCCAGAAGGACAGAATCCATCATGGTGGGGAAGGCCTACCCCAAGATGCCAAAGGCTTTTTAAAGAATCATTTTTTTATTCATGTGTATGTGTGTGTGGCTGGGTAAACTTATGTGTACCATGTGTACACAGATACCTGCAGAGGTCAGAGGGCATCTATTGTCTTGGAACTGGAGTCATTGGCTGTTGTGAGCCACATAATGTGGGCGCTGGGAACTGAACCCCAGCAAATGTTCTTACCCATTGAGCTGTTGTTTTTTACTCTTTGGGGGTCTGCCAACCAGCTCCCCAATAAATCACTCACGGAGGCTTCTTCTTAGTTACAAATACCCTTGGCTTGTTTGTTGCCAGCTTTTCTTAACTTTAAAGTATCCCATTTACCTTTGACCTTGGGGCTTTTCCTGTTCTCTTACTTCTGTAAATCTTATTCTTACTCCCTGGCTGGCTGGGTGGCTGGGTGGCTGGCCCCTGGAGTCCTCCTCCTTCTCTGGCCACTTCCTTTTTCCTCTTCCCAGATTTCTCCTTCTATTTATCCTCTCTGCCTGCCAGCCCCACCTATTTCTCTCTCCTGCCTTACTATTGGCTGTTCAGCTCTTTATTAGACTGGTGAGGGATTTTAGACAGGCACAGAAACACAGCTTCACAGAGTTAAACATAACTCTGTGAATGCAACATAAACAAAAGTAACACACCTTAAATAATATTCTACAACACTGAGCCATCTTTCCAGCCTCAGGAAAGCCTTTTTATTGAACCACAGAGAAACAGTCTCTCGGGGACTAATAGGGTCCAGCCCCTAATAGTCTCCTTTCTAGGGTCTGGGGAAGAATCTATCAACCAGCTGAGAATCTATTCTTAAGGTCAGTGAATCAATCTACCCACACAAAGTTCTTTGGTCCATTCGCTTTAATTCTAATCCTCGTCCCTTGCTTTACAGTTATATATCCCCCCAAAATCACAATCCTCCCCTCCACCCAGGACACCCAGCCTGAACTTCCTCAGGCAGTGATTGTCTGCTATCAGGATCAAATGGAGGGGTGATAAGAATCACAAAGAGGGGCAATAGTTGTTAATTACCATTTGAATTAACTAAAGGCTAAATACAGGTAATATCTAAGAAGAGGGATCTTATGTGCTCAACTATAATCTTAAACGTGATTGGTAGAAAATGTTAAAAATCTATAAGTTGTGGGTCAATGGGGGAAAATAAAACTGTCTTCTTTTTTCCTGTGGCTCCTATCTGTCCAAGCTGTCTGCCGTTTTTCTGCAGAAAAATGTGGGGGAAAGTGTGCTTGGTCTCTAGGCAACCTGTGTACAGGTAGATGCCTCTGGTGATAGTTAAAGGGAGATCTGGAACTGGAGGTAAGATTTGGGAAAGGAGGAAGTTAAGCTTAATTGGCACATTCGCCAGGCCTTCTCAAATAGGTAGCCTGGATGCTTAAGTCTGTTCTTAGAGAGTACAGAGGTATCTCTGATAAGGTACTTTCCTCCATCTGGGGATGGACCTGGCCGGATGCTGCCAATGATGATAATTACAGGGAGGCTTGAACTGGGGTTCTGGCTGAGCATAGCTGTTAGCGCAGAAGGTTATCTAAATATTCCTAGAAGTGGTTAGGTAAGGAGTTAGAGGTCTATAAAGTTAGTAAGGCTGTAAGAAAGGAGGGTCTGAGCTAAATTGTGTAAAGCTATTACTTAATGTCTACCTGACCTAGGCGGTGTCCCCTTGTGGAATTTGCCTTAAGTCAGGAGACTTGTGTGGGGGCTGCTATCACTGTTAGTCCTTGAAAGTTGGGTGCCCACCTGGGCGGTGTTTCCTGTAGTCCTTGAAAGTGGCTAAGGGAGATATTTGATTCCAGAGAAAGCCTTTCCTGAGGCTGTTCTCCAAATACCTGGAATGTGTATGTCCAGAGAGTGATCAGTCCACACTGTTAGCCCTTCTTAGGGAAAAGTCAATTGGGAGAACTATGAAGGTGCACATGATTTTCATAACAGAATACAACTGATATATAACAAGCCAAGTAACACCAAAAACTCCTTGGGATTTGGCTTCCTCTGGAGGAATTCCCTGATTCCTCCAGGTAGTGACTTTGCCATAACCAGTTGAGTTCTTATGATATATTCCTGCGGCCCGCAGCAGCAGTCAGCATAAACTACAATCAGTGATGAGTGCGTTCTCTGTCAGAAAGGTGTGGCTCTGAAGAAGATCACATGGGAGCCAAGGGCAGAGAAGAAGGTGGGCCTGTCTCTCCCAGAGCCGCTCTTTCAGCACACCTCAGTCAGTGACCCTTGGCAGCCAAGGTCTCAGCCCTGCTCAGAGCAACCCAGGCCTGCTAGAGGTGAGTGACAGATGACAGGGGACTCCAGACAAAGATGTCAACCTCAAGGTCCCAGAGGTGGGGCACGAGAGCCATGGAGTTGGTGTCCAGTCAGGGAGCGGACCACGCTGGGCTGTTGTACTCCGGCGACTCTTGGCAGACAAACGCAGGGAGGGAGAGATCATTCTACACCATCCTCCCCTGCCTTTTGGTGACCAAGAAAAGTGCTTCCTCGTCCCCCTCTGCTGTCCTTTTCTCTCCCTTTGCACCCCAGCGTCTGCAGCCTGCAGAAACAGCGCCAGGCAGAATCTTCGTGTGTACGTGAGAACACGGAAGGATGGCACTACACAATCATAGCACGTTTGTTGAACAGTGTGCTCTGGGTGTGCTGTCACAGCCTTTTGGGGGAAGAGCTGAGGTCAAATGACAGGGGACAAAATGTCATACCATCAGGCACACACTGGTGTGGTGGCATTCCCAGGTGAGGTAGTGTCTGCAGCCTGGCACTGTCAAAAGGACATCTGCATTTACGAGCTCACCCAGGAAATTCTAGTGGTCTCAGTTTTTGGATGCAACGAACCTTGCTTCACCGAACATTTTAGTGCATGAATTGTGGTTGAACATAAGAGTTCTGTAGGACAAATGTTTAAGAAAAAGGGTCGGATCTAGTATGCACAAGCTCAGATTCAGAAGACACGGCTAAGTAATTTTCCAGAGTGACTGCCCGTTCGAAACCCCAGTATACGAGCATTCCTGTGGCTCCACGTCTTACCCAACGTTATTATCTTATCTTTCATATTTTGCATGTAGTAATGGAATTTACAGGCCCACGGGCTCTAGTATGTATTGGAGTGTGTGTGTCAGGCTACCACTGTGGCTACTGAAGAGCTGACTAGGTACCACCCTCTTGCTCACTCCTAAAGTGGCCATTTAAGGGAGATTCATTGCCTTGTTCCACTGAGATGAGCCGAGGACATCATTTCTTTAATTGATCAGTGCATCTACCATCATTCTCATTATTTGAAAGCATGACTATAGTGAGGACTGAGCTGTTGTTCCCGAGGGGAGCAGGGCTAGCCCCTGGGAACATTTTCATCAAAGCATCAATATGACTTTGTTTTTGTGTTTCCTATTTGCTTTGTATTATCTATTTATTAACATTAAGCTCACAACAACACTAACAGGCATTTTCCTCCTAATATCTTCCTGCACTTAGAAACTCATGATACTTGATAGCCCTTCAGCATTTTAAATAGAATTGGGTTCAGTTCATAGCAACACACACGCACACGCGCAAAAAGTATTTCCTTGTTTGACCTCAGCTTGAAAAGTTATCTTAGGCAAGTCATTCCCCCCTCCCCACCCACTTGTCCACACCTGACAGAGAAAGTACCCTGAATATTGGTTTAGGGATTTCAAATAAACCAGTAAGTAGGAAGATCCAGGTATTTGGAATCAGTGAGAGGAAAGATTGTCTGTGTATTGTCTCTTTGCTAAGTGCTCAGGGAGCTGTGCACAGAGCAGTCAAAGGTATGTGACCTTTGCTCTCAGAGTGCCCGAGTCCAGGATAGAGCCAGAGAACAAAGGAACAACTTGCTTTGCAAACAAATCAACCCAGCCTTGCAAACCGTCGACCAACGGGACCCTAAGGGCAGCGGAAGGGTTTAGTGTTGAGCCTGGTGGAGAACCGAGAGTTTGGAAATGACCTGTATGAAACTCGAGGGCTAGGAGGAGCTGGCTGTGTAAGAGGAAGTTCCAGGACCTGCATTTGCCACGGCCCTGTGAGGGGATGCTCAGCGTGCTCGCTCGCCACGCTCAGGTTCCTCACCCTAATTCTCCTGGTTACTAAAAACACACTTCCAGCTGAGGGAGCGTCTCAGACAGCTGCTCCGCTAGCTCCTGTCTCTCTTCCGCTGTCAGTCAAGTTCCCCACCATCCTAATTCAAATACAGACAGCGGCACCCTTCCACCCCCACTCCGTTTCTGCATCAACTTCCCCACTGTACCATCATTCTTACATTTCGTGTTTTGCGTTGATTTGCGCATATATGTGCTTCTTATGTAAATTAAAAAAATAACACCCTGCAGGTGGTCCTCTGCACCCATGGGTTCCGAATCTGCAGATTTAGTCAACCATGATTTAAAAACATTTGGGGGAAAATTATGTGTCTGTACTGAACAAGTACGGGTTTGTCTCTTGTGGTTCCCTGTTCAATAGAACAGCTCTTTGCATAGCATTTAGATTGCGTGAGGCACCAGAAGTAACCTAGACATGCTATAAGGAACACAGGAGGATTAATGTGCAAACACCACGCCGTTCTATACAGGGAACTTGAGCGTCTGCAGGTTTTGGTATCCAAAGGGGATCCTGGAAGCAATTCCCAGGGTGGCAAGGGACAACCGGATATTGCTTCTCACCTACCGCTTCTTCGTTTCTCTTCGTCATCTGTAATGGTATGAGTGTTTTTTGTTACTATTGTTTCCTTTATTCCCAGGACACTGCTGTCACAGGCTTTACTGTCCCTGTCCTCAATTCCTGGTGACTTTTGAACAAGCCCCTCCCTTTGCATTTACTGTACTATGTAGGTAGCCTGTCCTGGCTGCCAGGTACACAGTGAACACTCAGTAAGTCCCTCGCCGAATGAACGCCGGGGGTGGAGCAGATGCAAGGTAAATGGCTATGGACTGCCCAACTGAATGGAAGAAGCGTGAGGGCTCATTCGTTCAATTATAATTCACCGTTCGTTTATTATTTTCAAGTGAAGCATCCTTTGGTGATTCTGGACACTCCAAATGGGGGAGTCTGGGATAGGATAGCCAACCAATTTCAACCACAGAACAAAGGAAATTCCTTCCACTTGTGGACATTAGAGGAGACAATGTCTAAGCTTGGAGGGGAAGTGTATTTGAATTTAACCGATTGGTGAAGGTACTAGATAGGATGTGAACATGGCTGACCCTTTGTCATCTGTGATCTAGCATTCCAGACTTTTTGCTTATGTACATAAAAAAATGACTTCATGGGACCAGGGTTCGAGGGAGATTAGCCCAGGAGTTGTGGCGCTGACTTCATTCTGGCGCTTTCTGCTGAAGTTGGGGTGTTATGTGGGCCAAGCTGCCCCATGCTCCAGCTTCTCCCATTTGGTCGGTTGTGACCCTTGAGTCCGGGCTGGTGTCTGCACTGTACACCAGGAGCTTGCTGTCCATGGGAGCGTGTGTAGCGTGTTGGCCAACGGTCTGGATGATAGACCTATGGGTGGATATAAGAATCAAAATGGTTGTTGGGGATCACCAAATATTTGTGTGACTTCTGTAGAAATCAGGATGATTTTATTATTATTTCTTAGACAGGGCCTTGCTATCCAGCCCAGGCTGAGCTCAAACCGTTCGTCCCCTCCATAGCCTGGGGGAGGCAGCTCCCTTGCTGCCTGCCTCCCCTTCAGAAGTGTCCATTCAGGACTGCTTCTGTTGGCACACAGCCCCTCCCACCTTCCCCAGCTCATCCCCTCCCTATCTCAGGACGGGCTGCACTCGGCTCTCAGTCACCACATTGCTGTGGACGTCTCCCGGGTAGAACTGAGTTACAAAATAGTAGGAATGGGGATAAATCCTTCACGAGGGCCAGGGGCGAACCCCAAGTCGGGCTGGAACTACCAAGCTCTGAAGACAGCTCATGTAGATACCCTCAGGTCTGTCGACACCTCAGACCAGAGCCCAGGCACAGAAATGGAAAGTGCTTCAACTCGTGATACAGATTCTAGAAGCCTGTGGAATATTAGGCAGATCCATTTTGAGTAATACCTTGTATAAGAAAAAAGAAAAGGCCCCTGTCAATCAGAGGCTGGGTTTTGCTATATAAAGATGGCAGTTCATGTGGAGACACAATTTAGAAGCGCTTAGGTATGCGTAGTTGGCATCCTAGGGGAGGGGCTGGTGAGCAAACCAGAAGCAGCCATTTTCATCCTGCAAAATAGGAGCAGGCCTTAGTGTGAGACTTGCAAACACTGCTGTAGATACACATAAGGTGATAACATCTCTAAATATTTGGCCTCACTATTGTCTTTGTGGCTTTCCTTGAAAATGACAGGGGACAGTACCCAGAATTAGAACCTATAAAACTGCAAATATTGGGAAATATATATATTATATATATTTATATTATATATATATATGTATATATATATATATTAGACAGAGCAGGGAAGGTGGCTCAATGGGTAGAGTACTTTCTGTGTCAGCGAGAGGCTCTGTGTTCAGATTCCCCAGCACCCACATAAAAGCTGGGTGCTGTGGTGTGCTCTATAACCCCAGGTTGTGGGGCAGACACAAGCAGATGGCAAAGACTTGCTGGTCCGCCGGCCTAGCTGGAAAAGAGGTTCAGTGAGAGACCCTGTCTTAAAAATGAGGTGGAGGGAGACAGAGGGAGACATGTGAGGTCAACCTGTAGCCTCCCCAGGTGCACCCATGAGCAAGCACGCACACACACACACACACACACACACACACACACAGATTGAGAGAGAGATCTGAGGAATTAAACATCGCTGTCAGGTTGCAAGCATGCTTGCTTGCATTTCGACCTTCCCCGGTGTAGTGAGATCTTTAGGTGGCAAGTCAAAACAAACAACAAAAACCCGAACCCAGCTTAGAAAACGGAAGGGACATTGATCGCGTGATGGCTTCTCTTCTTAGAGAACAGGGGGTGGTTTTAGGCAGCCGAATGTGATGTACGCCGATGGTACCACTTTCCACGTAACAGTCTGGAGGGTGGCAGTTCATGGCCATCTGCAGTGCTTCCCTTCCCTCACTGTGTCTGAGGAGACTGACGGTTCTTGTCGTCTTTCAGCAGTAGAAGGTGATTACAGCACCATTTCTTCTAAGGAAAGGTTATGATGTCATTCTCATCATTTCTTTTAACTATACCTATTGAAGTGATGACCTCCTGCAGAGGACTCTGGGAAATGTAGTCCTCAGCCAGCCAGCCTTATCCAATAAGATGCTATCCACATTGTCTAAAGTGTCTCAGATTTTGGATTTCTTCATATTTTGGAATATTTGCATATACTAAAGAAAACTTGGGTGGTTGGGCCGGGATACATTCTAGATACAAAATAATGTATGTTTCATATATGCCTTATTGTGCATAGCCTGAGGGAAGTTTTATACAATATTTTCAATAATGTGTATGAACCAGCAAGGTAGAAATTCTGAGTTTTCGAGGGTCTCAAATTTCAGATTAAGGATGCTCAGCTTGTACCTCTGCAGGATAGAAGGGGAGCCTGTAGCCTCTGGAGCCACTCAGGACCTCACAGAAAAAGCAAAAGTGATCATTACCTCTCGAAAGGGCTTTTTGCCAGGTTCCCTGAGCAGCAGGCCCATTGTCCAAAGCCAAATTCCCTGTGAAGCAGAAGGCAATTTAGGAAATGACACAGGCCCCCCCTGGCTGACTCATACTCTGAGCATCCTGGAGAGAGAAGCAGCGTACACCCATTTGGGGTTTGGGGCTTAGCGTCTAATAATAATAATGACTTTGGCAGGAAGAACTTCCTGAGGGTTAATGAATGACTGGCTTGGAGTAATAGCCCAAATCGCTGCCGAAGCCCATCAACTCTTCCCAGCGCCCTGTTAATCTACAGGAAACTTTGTGCACCCAGCGGTTCCTGCTTCAACCTTGCACGGTGAAAATGAATGGATGTGTCATTGGAACGTGGGGAGGAAGAACTTGGTCACTATTATGTGTGGTCAACATGCAGCCTTTCTTTTTCCAGGCACATTTCCTGCACTTCCTTTTCTTTGTTATTTTTGATGCGGCGGCGGCGGCAGCGGCGGCGGCGGCGGCAGCAGCAGCAGGCAGCTCTCTAGATTAGCTTCAACCCTCCTGCCCTTCACTTAGCACCCCTCTTCCATACCTAGGTTTGCCTTTCAAGCTGGAGTGGGAACTCCATCAGGCAGAGTCAGCCAGGGGACTCCCAGCTCCACAGAGCCCGGTGACAGCAACTGCTCTGTAACTACTTGTTGAGTGGTTCTCAACCGAATACGGACCAGAGAGACGGCTCAACACGCGAAGGGCCACTGCTCTTGCAGAGGACCTGAGTTTGGTTCCCATCACGGAGATTCCATGGAATAACTTGCTTGTAACTGTAGCTTAGGGAACCTGTGGCTTCTGAGGACACCTGCACTCGTATATGCCACCTCCTCAGACACGTAATTATCAAATAAAACTCTTAAAAAAAAAATAAACGAACTTAACAGAACAGTGACAGCATTTTAAATGGTCCAGCAGATTGTTCAAAGCATACCCGAGGGAACGGGTGTGTAGCTGTATTTAAGGCATTGTGTTTTCAGTTCATTAAGATCCAATCGGAGTTTCCCAAAAGAAGCTAGAAGCAGAGAGGCAAAGTTGGAGAGGTAGTTTCAGATGAGGATGTCTGATGCTGTCCTAGTGCTGGGTATGTGCTGGGAGAAGTGGTCACCCCTGGGCTTGCAGGGGCCTCTGATTAACCCTAGCCAGGGAGTCATTGACCAAACAAGCATGTTTCCTTCAGCAAATCCCCTACTGTCACGTCAGGCTATCAGAGTTTATGGATGATGGCAGCTTTTCTCTGCCATGCAACTTAATTTTCTGCTCTCTGTCTCTGTCTCTGTCTCTCTCTCTCTCTGTGTGTGTGTGTGTGTTCATCAGCATCTGAGGGGACTTGCCAAGCACAAAGGCAAGAAGATGTGAACGCTGAGCCAAGCCATCACCAGCCCGTCTCATCACTTGGTGAGCTGAGCAGTGCAGTGGTGCCGGCCGGACCCAGCTGCTGGGGGATGACTACCTAATGTCACAATGGTCTCCAAGCTGAGAGTCACAAGGCCTCCCCGCTCCCAATGAGAACAGAAGACTGAGGGCCCAGACAAAGGCCTCGTTGGTGATGATGGAAGTGCAGGTGGCTTTTAAACCCCGGGTGGAGAGTGAGTTGGAGTAGGAAGCCAGCAGACCTAGGGAGGTAGGTATCGGATTAAGGACTCAGAAATGCCTGCTTCCTCCTGCTGTGTTTATGAGAGCTGATAAGAGGACTTCAGAATCTGGGGGCAGAGCCTTGGAAAAGGATGAAGGCAGGTAATCAAGCAGGGAGAACATTCCAACCTCATTTCCCAGGGTTTGTTAGATGACATACTGTTGTCTTCTCTGGCCTTGGAATTTTTCACTTTTCTGTTTTCAACCAAGGCCATAAGATGTGTTGTGAACTCTCAGGTAATGTGAAGTCATCATATGTAAGCAGTTACCAACCAGACATGTGTTTACATGTAGACATATAGTGAAGTCAAATTTCTCTATCCAAGAGAGTAGGGTAGAGGAGGAATTTTCATACATAAGAAAAGCATCGATGGGCTGGAGAGACCGCTCAGGTGGGACATTGCCTTCTGTGTCAACATGAGGACTTGAGTTCGGATCCCCAGCTCTCCCAGAAAAGCCAGGCACGGCATAGTGGCATGCATCTGGAACCCTAGCACGGGGAGGTGGAAGGGGCAGGGCAGGCAGATCTTTCAAGCTCATTGGCTGGCCAGCCAGCCTTGCTGAATGAGTGAGTTCCCGGTCAGTGAGAGACTCAGTCTCAAAAAAATAAGATGGAGAACCGTGAGGAAAAGACCTGGTGTTGCCATCTGGCCTACATGAATGTACACATGTTCCTGTACACACATCCCCATGCATATGTGAACACACACACACGCACACGCACACGCACACGCACACGCACACGCACACACACACACACACACACACACACACACGAGCAATACAGATGGGTGTTATAGTAAATTCCTTCTTCAGATAAAGGGGCCAGACACTGTAATACTTTGCTCCTGGAAGGTCTATCCAAGCCCCACATGCTTCTTTCTTTGTTGCTTTGAAACTCATGGAGCCTTTAAAGGCAGAGCCTCGGGAGGTCTTAGGTTGCTTTGAGGACTGTGGGGTACCCATCTCTTCCTCTCTCTTACTCACTGGTATTATGAGGTAAGCATCCTCCATTTCATGCTCCTTCCATGGTATGCTACCTCACCAGACCTTTCAAACCATGGAGCCAACCAACATGGACATAAACCTTCAAAACTATGAGTCAGAACCCCTTCCCTCTCTTCAAGTTGGTTGTCTTAGGTACTTTGTTACAGTTACAGAGAGCTGGTGCACAGCCTTCCAGTGAGGTTTTAAAAACATCGGAGATGCTGGCTGGATATGATGGCATATGCTTTACGATCTCAGCACTCAGGAGACTGAGGCAGGAGGCTGTGAGTGTGGAGCCAATTTGAGTTACATAGTGGGAACCATCTTTTAAACTATTTTTAAGAGATTTATTTTATGTGCATGAATATTTTGTATGCATGTGTATCACATGTGTGCCTGGTGTCCCCAGTGGTCAGATGGGGCGTCAGATCCTCTGGGACTGGAGTTACAGATGGCTGTGAACTGCCAGTGGGTGCTAGGAATTGAACCCTAGTCCTCTGTAAGAGCAACAAGTGCCCATAACTGCTAAGTCAACCCTCCAGGCCCACAACCAAAGAGAAAAAAAAATTTTTTTTTCAAATATAATAACTACTGATCAGACTGGATGCATAACTGGCAGCATCTGAACCATGCCTGGCCGCTCCGAGCTCAGACTGATGTTGGGGTCAAATGTCTTACATTCTAGGGTTTTTTACTTCTTTTTTTCCCCTCCAGACCTGAGAATGAAGGAGAAAATTTGACATGTGCCTGGAGAGCAAGGCCCAAAGGATGGGCTCTGATATCAAAGTGACCAGCTTCCGTGAGAGACACACTCACTGTTTCTCACTTTCAGGAAATGCTCCCAGTGGACTCAGCCTTCAGGGCAGGCCCTGGTTGTAGCCGGTCTACTGACACTGTCATTAACCGGGCTGACAAAGGACAGTGGCTTTGTGTTCTTTCCATCTCTTTGGTCCAGTCAGAACACAGACAAAACGATACCGCAGGATCGAGACTGAATGCAGAATGAAGACTGAAAAGCACAGAATTCGAGCTCACTGACATCTTCAGAAAGTTACAAATGGCCCTTGCTTACACTGGTTCAGCTCGCTGTGTTTGACACTAGGGAACTGTCTAAATTTGATCTTTGCAATCCATGCAGGGCAGCAGTGTGGCACAAGTCTCATGTGCAGCGGCAGGGAGAGCAGCTCCCAGGGCTAGCTGTGTTAAGCTCCGATGCGCTATAGCTTGGGGGTATCGAATACATTTTCAGTTTACAGTGTTTAATCTCACAATGCATTTGTTGAGATGAAACGCACTGTTACGTTAACTGTTACATTTAAGTCGAGAAGCACCTTTAGTGCTTCTGGCCGTGTGTTTCCTAGTTTTCTTATGGGAGTTGGGGGGATGGGTGTACTTCTCTCTCTCTCTCTCTCTCTCTCTCACACACACACACACACACACACACACACACACACACACACACACGCTTACCTGTTTGTTTCCCTATGGAAACTCCACATTGCTGGAGACTTAGAATCGGCATCATCTATACAAGAAAGAGTGAAGCTTAGGATCAAATGCAGGGCGTGTGCTTTACCTGCTGGGTGACTTGCAGCAAGCCAGGAATGTTTCTGTTTACTCATTTTATTAGTTTAATGTGCTGTTGTAATGTACTACCATAAACTTGTTGACTTAACACAGCACACAGCTATCTTTTTTTGTTTTTCAATCTGGAGGTCATAAGTTCAAATCAATTTTATTGATTCAAAAATCAAATATTGCCCGAACTACAGCTTCTCTGAAGGCTCCTGGGAGAACGTTTCCTTGCCTTCCATCTGATGCTGTATTTTTTAATAATTAAAATTACTATTTTTATTTGTGTATGTATGTGTATGTACATATGTGTACATGAGTGCCTGGAGAAGCCAGAAGAGGGTGTCAGAGCTCCTGGAGCTGTGGTTATGGGTGTTTGTAAGCCACCTGACATGGGTGCTGGGCATTGAACTCGGGTCCTCTGAAAGAGCAGCAAGCACTCTAACTTCAGATCCATCTCTCCAGTCTTGATACTACGTTCCTTAGTGGAAGGTCTCTTCTTCCATGCTCCTGGCCAATGGTACAGCATCTTGACCCATCGCCGTCTTTCCTGTAAAATCTCTTTCTGGGTTTTATTTAATTTTTGATATGTGATCCAGCTGCTTTCTCCAGATGGTCTCCAAGCTCCTGGGTCCAAGAAATCCTGCTGCTTCAGTCTCCCGAGTACCTCGGATTATAGCTTTGGATTACGATGCCTGGCTTGCCTCCTCCTTATGAAAAACATGTGGCTGTATTTCGATCCCACACGATCTTCTAGAATATCTCCGTCTCAAGATCTTCAGCTTAACCACATCTGCAAGAGATGTGGTAGAGAAGGTAATGATCGCAGGCTGTAGGGATCAAGGTGTGGATATCTTCAGAGGCCATTGTTCTTCCTGCAACCCTTACCTGTGAAGGAGAGTTAGCGATTCCTGTCTTAAAGGACAAAAAGGGTCTGAAGAGTTAACATTTATGAAAATACACAGAGTGGAAGCCAGTAGCTATCACTGAGTCTGGAATGGGGTGGGAGGGGGGGTTGGCATCTCACTAGTACGGTCTCTGCCCTGATAGACATACAGATAATGGAAGAGCCATGGTTGATGAGGCTTGGAGCCTGAGCCTCATGTGTCGGTGACCTCAGCCAAAGCATGACTGACTGGGACGTGATGGACTGAGGCGTGACAAGACTGAGGCGAGATAGAAGGCGCAAGAAGAGCTAGATGGGCAGGACCGGAAAAGACCATCTCATCTCATGACCTCACTCTGAGCACCATGTAGGTGGATGAGGATCTCCCAGTGGGAAAATGGTACCCCTTAGAGATACAGGAGCCTGGAGATCCGTCCTGGGATGTGGTGTGCTGAACTTTCCCTCTGAGAGACTTAGTGCGCGGCGGACCTCAGGCCTGCTGACAGTGGCAAGCATCAGTATTCTTTTGTGTGAGCTGTATCTTCAGCTTGTTCGCAGTACCGTTTGAGAAGACACGTGACTAGTCCTACCTCTTTTGAGCCCTGGTTCTCTTCCTCTCTCTTTCTCTGTACTTTACCCTTTAAGGACAGTGTGTTATGAACACTTACAGATGGTATGTTTTCACTTTTGCTTGCTCCTGCTCTTCCATGCAGAATCTCCATCATCCCTGAAAATTTTATTTTTTTCTAGGAACTTATTCATGTATAAATCACAAAGAATACAGCTTGGTTTATTCTCTAGATGAATTTGACTCCTACTTTGAGCCTCCATTTTTCCATGTCATCTTCTATTTTTCCTAGGCATATATGCACATTCCAGGGGACTTTGAAATGCCAGGACCTGTCTCCCTGATGTCCAGTGGTGTCTGTCCACACATGTCACCAAAAATGAATCCTCAGTTGGAAGAGCTTGGGTGACACCTCAGCTCCTGTGTTCCTGGCTCTGTACTTGGTCCACAAGAGCCTGGCACTGCTTCTGACCCCCAGAGGAAGTCAAGGCTGCTTCACCTGGGGCCTGGCCATCTCACCTCTTCTGAGGGCTGGGCCTTCTCCGGTGTTTACCTGAGTGTCTGCTGTGACCAAGTACCCAATAGAAACAAGCGAGGAGAGTCTGTGACAGAGAAGTGTTCATGCCATGGCCAATTAGGATACAGGGAACTCTGTAAAACTTTAAAAGCCTGTCCTAGAGGACCCACTCCCACCAGCCAGGGCCCACTTCCTAAAGGCTCGCTCCAGAGACTCCAAAAATAGTACCACAAGCTAGGGATGACTGTTAAAAGCATGGCCCTGTGGAAGACACTTTAGAGACAAATTATAACCCCAGGCAAAAACCTGTGGAGCCCCAACTGTTGGATTGGGCAAGGATGTCTGCTCCATAGCTGGCCTGGGGTGGGGTGCAGGGCCCTCTGCTTCCTCTCAGTCTAGGAAGACCTGGTATCCTTTCAAATCTGTCATCTCAGAAGACTCTTGACCCTTTCTTTGTCCCTTAGATACTGAAACGCCAGGCGAGACCATTACTATGCACTGCCCCACCCCACACACACACTGGGTGTCTAGTGGCCTGGCTGCTACCTTGAACAGTGAGGAGGAAGAACAGAGGGAGGGTCAAGAGAACCAAGCAGATCCCAGGTAGGACCATCCTTTTGTTACTTCACTACCCTCCGGCCACGGGATACACTTACTTACACGTAAATAATTAATTTTACAAAGCCTATATGTGTCTTTTTATTAAAAACAGTTTTGTTAGCTTACAAAGAGTTAGGTTCAATTATGGCATTTTCAAACAACAGTTATTTTTTCTCTTTTTTCTTCCCCACCCCTCTTCCTTCCCTGAGCTCTCCCACTCCCAGTATCCCATTTCCACGTCTCATGGGACGGCCCCCCCCCAGCTTTCTCAGCATCTCTTGTCCCCTCTTAGGGTCCCCACCCTAGTCTTATAGTCTATACCCAGTTAATAACATTGAGATCCGCGTGTTTGTCTGAGACGGAGTCCTTTCACTTAGTATAATCCATTCCAGGTCCATCCTACACCCTCTGTTGTGTGCTAACTTGATAGATTACACATGACTTTTATTTTCTTCTCTTTAATTATGCATATTTAAGAAGTGTCTACACATGTTCTTGTAACACAATCCTATCCATATCTGTGGCTTGAAATAGCATCACAATGTGCCAGTAATTCCAGTATTTGTACCTAGATCAGTCACTTGGGGTTCTCACAGGCATGGCCAATTGAAGCATTGAACCTTGGGATTTTAAGTTGACATTCTCCTCACTCTTGTCCCATTTTGTTTCAAAATGCTCTTTTCTGCCACCCTCCCCACCCCTACCCTCCCACCCACCCCCACCCCCGGCAGGTAAGAAACCAGAGTGTCTCAGTAATCCTTGATTCCTTGCCCCAGACTTCCTGCCCAACCTAGGCAGCTGGGCTATCTCTAACACACCTCCTCTCCACACCAGGCCACCTCCTACTTATAACACAGTACAGAACTGTCTTCCCGAGCCAGGTCTTCATCAGTTGCTATGGAGACTGGGTGATTATTAAGCCCGTGGTAAACAAACAGACCCTGGAGTGTTCTCACCTGGGCTCACCCTGGCAACGTGAACCAGCACCCACAACAGGGATTGTTCCCTGAGTGCCCACCCTGGCTCATATCTACAAACTGGATCACTTTACTAGTCTCCCTGGACATGGCATGCCCTTTCTGGTCAGGGGCCACGTGGGCTTCTCAGTGTCCAGTGGCAGGTGGTCCCTCTCGGCTCTTGGAGGTTTGTTCAACGCCCCCGAAGCCCATTTCTTCTGTGACGTCGGAGCTTAGGCCTGGGTGGTGCCATACACGCTTCTATTCTGATGGCACACAGCCCAGTCACCTTAACACACAACGACATCACATGGCTTCAGCTCGCGGTTCTCTTTTGTACCTCCAATCTCCCACCCATGTGGCGACTCATTGCCTTCCCTGCTCTCATCTGCTGGTGGAGGATGCACTTGTGGTTTGGTGGGGTTTTCTTGTTCTATGTGTCTGCATTTCACCTTCATTGTGTGCGTGCGTGTGCGTGCGTGTGCGTGTGCGTGTGTGTGTGTGTGTGCGTGTGTGCGTGTGTGTGTGTGTGTGCGCACGCGCGCGTGTGTGTGTGTGTGTGTGTGTGTGCGTGTGTGCGTGTGTGTGTGTGTGTGTGTGTGTGTGTGTGATGTAACCTCAGGTGTCATTTTTAGGCACCTTCTACCTTTTAAACTTCATTTGTATTTATTGAGACAGTGTCTCTCACTGGCCGGTGAACACCGGGGAACTGCCTGTCCCTACATCCCCTGTGCTGGGATTACAAGTGCCTGCCACCACACCTGGCTTTTCTTTTCTTTTCCTTCTTTCTTTTAAACAACAACAAGAAACAAAAACCAGGGCTCTGGGGTCACTCAGGCCACTGAGCCAACCACGGTTCTGAATGAACTGTCTTCCCAGTTCCCACCTTCGTTCATTCTGGAAGGATAGTTTTGTTTTTTCAAATGTAAAGTGCCATTTACTTTTGAATGGCTTTCCGAAGTCAGAGAGCTTCTTCAAAGGAAATCTCCTTCTCTCTCTCTTTTATTTTACTCAAATTGCGGTGGGGTTTTCCTTCCTTCTTCCCAACCTTACACATCACCCTGTCTTCTGCACCTCTCTCTCTCCTGATACTCAATGTACACTAAGTGCTCCCTGTGTATTCTGCTGCCCTCTATGTCCCCAGCTTCCTGCTTCACCTGCCCCCTTCCCGGCCCGCGCCCCCCTCCTGTAAGCTTCGGTTTTTATCTGCTTAAATTTCAGCACAGTTTCTCTCTTCAGCTGTGCTCAAGGGGTAATAAAAACCATCCCTCTGGGCTGTCATTTTAGTTATGACACTTCTCCCATCTGAAAGATTTTGGGGTTCTTACTATGAATTGTGCGGAACTTTTTATGGTTTGAGTTCCTTAAATGTTTCTTTGAATACAGTAGGCAGGGTTGGTTTTGTCTGTGCATAGTATTCACACGCCTGGAATCTCGGGAGTGAGTCGTGTTCTCTCACAGCTGGTTCTTAGTCACCCTGTCGTGTCTTCTTGCACATCTGCAGTCTCTGAATATCTTCAACTCCATTGTCTCCGGGCACGTCCAGGGACCCCAACACTCAGGTTCATGGTTGTGACATGTCCGCTGTCACCTGGCCACTGGTCCTTCCTCTCTTGCCCCGCTGTCCTTCAGCAACTGGCCGAGCTCTGTGAGATTACCAAGTCTGGTCTTCAGTGGGGACTGTCTCCTGTTGGTCATTGTCATTGCCTCAGGTGAACAGCGCTCACCCCTAGGGTGCACACTGAGTTCTCAGAGGTTCACATGGATTCCACGTCCTCTGGGGTTCTCAGAGAACTGATGTCACGGAGTCCTCTGTGCACCAGCGGGGAAGGGAGGGGACCGGGATGGGAGTTGCAGATTTTGAAATTTTGGGTGAAGGCAATCCTTTCCATTTTTGCTTGTAGTTTCTCTGGCTAGGTATCACAGGAGGGAACTCAGATCCCAGAGCATGAAGAAAGCATCTTTCTCCCGTTGGCAAGCTTGTTGGCTCTGCTTCTCTGCTTGATTGCCCGTGGAGATTAGCTTTTTGAGGGCTCACCTTACACCCCAACAGACATGCTCAAGCTGGCAAGAAAATAGGAACAGAGTGTACAGGTGGGGGCGTGAGGGTTGAGTTGAAGCGAGCCACAGTTTTCCTTTAAATTACCCAACACCCCCTCCCCCTGCACCACGTCTATTTTTGGTTTAGGTGCCTTCAGGCTGTCTTTGGAAAAAGCACATGAACTCCTTTGAGTCCCCTGGTTCCACTTGGTAAATTTCCTTCAGCCAAGCATTGAGAAGTGATGGCTGTCTTCTCACTCCCTCCTCAGGCTCCAGGGCTGTGGTACTGGGGGGAGGGGGAGGGGGAGGCCTGTGGTGCTGGGGGCGGGGAGGGGAGGCCTGTGGTGCTGCTGCACCTCAGTGACTCTGCGTCAGCAGCCACCTGGCACCGTCATGGTCTCCTGGCACTTTCAGCTCCTGTGCTCTCCCTAAGGGTGAAAGTCACTCCATTTTTACTGTTAGAACAGAACTCCAGGATTCTAACGCCACCCGAATGTGCGAGGAGGGGTGACGACATCCCACAGTCTACTGTCAGGGAGATAAAGTGATGGTGACTTCTCTGGGGTCGATGTCTTTTTCCAAGGACGAGTTTCTCTGTTCTTGCATGTTTTCCCCATGATGCTCAGTTCTGGAAGATGCCCATCACTGTGGTCTTCCTCTGGGATGGGTGGCATTGGTCCTGATGCTGTGCTGACAGCTGACAGAAGAGAGGAAAAACAAAGCATCAATTGTCAGTGTGAAATGAATTTAAACCCTCAAAAAATTTGAGGAGAGAATGGACTACAACTTTCAAAGCTGACAGAATGTTCGAGTAGGAGGGGACCCATGGCACACCAGCTTGTACTTTTACCAGAAAGAAAAAGAAAACAACAAAAAACAAGGCCCAGAGAGGAATGTGTCTTCCCCAAGGTCACAGAGCAAGCACGTGGTGGCATTGGTCACTTGGGTGTTCCAAGGCCAGAAGAGTCTTCATCTGTGGTCGGAAGAAACAATAAACAGCTTGTGTTTGACTTTTGGAATCATGCTGACACTAAAGTTCACTCCACAGAGAGCTTCGCCATCTTCCTAACACCTCGCTGGACTTAACATGGACCATGCCAGTTTTTGGGGGTGTCTGAAGGAACCCTGTTTTCTAGGGTAGAAGTTGGATTTATTGAGCAGTAAGAAGGTAGTCTGGGGCTTCTAGGGACCTCGGCCTTTGTCTTTGCATATGAGGCAGCGTCCTGGGCTCCCATTCATGCTTTCTATAAGTCATTCTGCACACACCACATTTAGTGTGCAACTACTGTGTACCAGGAGCTCTGTGACCAACAAAGCAGACGAGAGTTCTACCTGTAAGGGGGAGAGTGAGAATGAGAACACAGGATCATGTCACAGAGGATCACATCACAACACAGGATCACATCACAGAGGATCACATCACAACACAGGATCACATCACAGAGGATCACATCACAACACAGGATCACGTCACAGAGAGGAAAGGGCATGGGGAAGGCTGCAATCCAGAAGTTAGGGCAGAGACTTTTGTGGGTGGGCATGCAGGTCGTGAGGACAGTGGAAGCACTTGTGTTGTTACTCAGAAGGCAAGAGTGACTGCAGCTGAGGAAGGGGGGGGAGGCAGGCAGGAAATGAGGTCACACATCATATCAGGCGCAGAGAACATAGAGTTGGGTTCAAAAAGAAAAACTGGTGAAATGCCGAAAATACAAAGATGAAATTTCTATCGGAATTTTTTTGTTTTCTTTGGTTTTTCGAGACCGGGTTTCTCTGTGTAGTTTTGGTGCCTGTCCTGGATCTCGTTCTGTAGACCACGCTGGCTTCGAACTCACAGAGATCCGCCTCCCAAGTGCTGGGATTAAAGGCGTGCGCCATCACTGCCCAGCCTGAATTTTTTTTTTTTTTTTTTTGGTTAGTGCTGGGAATTGAACCCAGGGCCTTGCACATGCCAGAGAGCAACTCTACCACTGAGTTGCATCCCACCCTGGTTTTTTGAGATAGACTCAGTGTGTTGCTCATCTTGGCCTCAAAATCAAAATCCTGCTGCCTCTGTCTCCCCGATGCTGGATTTACAGATCTGGGTCACCATGCCCAGCGTCTTATAAGTATTCATGTGTGTGCACATGTGACTGTGTGTGTTTGGAAGCCAGAGGACAACCTCAGGGACCTCTCCTGAGGATTCTGTCCACCTTGTTTTTTGGAGACAAAGTCTCACTTGAATCAGACAGGCTGGCTAGACATCGAGCCCTTGCGATCCCTTGCCTTTTCTGTGATTGGGTGTGCACCATCGCTCTTGCCTTTTGACCGAGGCCCTGGGGATCCACTCAGGTTCTCGTGCTTGAATGGCCGGCACCGAAACACTGAGTCACTCCCCAGCCCTGTCTTCACATGTTTACAGTGTTCAGATCTCAGAGCTAAATTTGTTCACACTGTTGGGAAGCTGGTGTCCGGAGTCTTTTTCCATCTTGCAAGTCTAAAACTGTGACAGTTAACAGCTCCTAGTCCTCTCACCCAGAAGCCTCTGGCAGCTTCCATGCTACGTCTGTCTTTATAAATGGGACTACTCTGGTGCCTGGCTTATTTCACTTGGCGTAATGCCTTCCTGGTTCATCTCTGATGTAGTGCATGCCAGAATTTCAATATCCCCCTCTTTCTGTGTGTATGTACGTGTGTGTGTGTGTGTGTGTGTGTGTGAGAGAGAGAGAGAGAGTGAGTGTGTGTGTGAGAGAGTATACTCACCTGAGGCCAGAAGAGGGTGTAAAGATGGCTTCCTCTATCCCTCTCCATCTATTCCTTTGAGGCAGGGTCTCTTCCTGAACCTGGGACTCCTGTTTGCTCATCCAGGCTGGAATCCAGTAAGCCCCAGCTCACCTTCTGTCTCTGCCCTGCTCAGAGCTGGGGTTACAGAACATGGGTGTGTTTCTCAGCTTATTATGTGGGTGCTGGGATCTGAATTCCGGTCTTAGGACTGAACATCACTGCATTTAAGTACTGAGTCATCTCCCCAGGTTCCCCTCCTCTTCAGGGAATAATTTCTCTCTCTCTCTGTCTCTTTCTGTCTCTCTCTCTCTTTCTCTCTCTGTCTCTTTCTCTCTGTCTCTGTCTTTGTCTCTCTCTGTCTCTCTCTCTGTCTCTTTCTCTGTCTCTCTGTCTCTGTCTCTCTCTCTCTTTCTCTCTTTCTCTGTCTCTCTGTCTCTGTCTCTCTCTCTCTGTCTCTGTCTCTTTCTCTGTCTCTGTCTTTCTGTCTCTGTCTCTTTCTCTGTCTCTCTGTCTCTGTCTCTTTCTGTCTCTGTCTCTCTGTCTCTGTCTTTGTCTCTCTCTGTCTCTGTCTCTCTGTCTCTCTCTGTCTCTTTCTCTCTTTCTCTGTCTCTGTCTCTCTGTCTCTCTCTGTCTCTGTCTCTTTCTCTGTCTCTCTGTCTCTGTCTCTGTCTCTCTCTGTCTCT
>CABHPP010108128.1:34811-49288 GCA_902168425.1 Peromyscus attwateri
TCTCTCTGTCTCTGTCTCTCTGTCTCTGTCTTTGTCTCTGTCTCTCTGTCTCTCTGTCTCTCTCTGTCTCTGTCTCTCTGTCTCTGTCTCTGTCTCTTTCTCTGTCTCTCTGTCTCTGTCTCTGTCTCTCTCTCCCTCCCACATACGCGTTTTGTTTACCAGTTCACTTTTAGCTATCGGGAATGCTCCTACTGTGGCTGAGGGTATGCAAACATGCATGTGAGACGGTTTTGAGTAGAGCTGTGATTTGAATATGGCTTGCTCCCCACAGTTGGATGTCATGACTCAGAAGCCTTGTCCCCTTGTGGTAACGTCACAAGGCAGAACCTTTAAGAATGAGGCCTTAGTGGGGGCTTGTCATGTCACTGGGGTCTGCCCTTGGGAGGGTTAATGTAGTTCTCCTGGAACTCTAACTGCTCTCTGGCTTACTGTCTTGACATGTGACCCCCATCACCCCCCACACACACACACCTTTTCCTGTCCTGTATTAACCTCCTAGGGCTTATCATAACAAAAACAGGTTGCGCATTCCTTATGCAAAATGCTTGGATCAGAAATCTTCCATTTTTTTTAAAAGGTGTATGTACGTACATATGTATGTGTGTTTTGTCTGCATGCATATCTGTACACCAGAAGAGGGCATCAGACCCCATGGAACTACAGTTATAGACAGTTGTTAGCCTCTGTGTGGGTGCTGGGAATTGAACTCAGGACCACTGGATTAACAGCCAGTGCTCTAAACCACTGAGCCATCTCTCCAGCTCAAAGGAATCTTTCAATTAAAAATTACTTTTTTTTGAAATGATTGCACAGATTTTACTGGTTGAGCATCAAATAGAGAACCAGGAATCTGAAGTGTTACAAAACTGGGGCCTTTTAAGGCACTGTGCCTACTAGCTCAAAACCAAAACAGCCGTGCCGTGATGGAAGCTCTAGGGAAGGACTCTTCCCTGCCTCCCCCTGGCTTTGAACGGTTTCCACACTCCTTGGTCTATGGCTGTGTCACTTACTATCTGCCTCTGTCCTTGTCCCTCTGTGTCTCTCTCCTTAAAGTATACCAGTCACTGGGTTCAGGATTGTTCTAATCCAACATGGCTTGTCTGGAATGATTGCATTTGCAAAGCCCTATTTCCTAAAAGGGTAACAGTTACAGTCCTGGGGCTGAAGAAAGAGTGTATCATTTGGGGGAACAAAATTCTGCCTGTTAAAATTACACACACCGATCCCACATGGCTCTACCTGAGGGTCACTGGGTTCTTGAGGTGTTTTGGAAGGGCAGGACCAGGTGAGAACTATAGAGAAAAAGCTCAAGCCCCAAGCCTTTAGGTCTGGCTTTACAACCCTGAGTTCAATCCTGTCTTCTCATCACTCCTGCCTGTGGGCATTGGGCCCTCTGGACAGACCTGCAAAATAAGGCATATGGTGTCTCTGGTATCATCCCTTGGCTCATGCAACTACAGACCATGGAGATGCAGGCTGGCACTGAGGTCTCAGCCAGGGATTCTGAGCTTTGGGTCTGAGACAAAGTGTCAAGGGGCAGCCAGTGTGAGTTGCAGCTCAGAGGCCAGAGTGTACCTGCTCAGACATCCAGGTTCTGGTGTCCCAGATCACAGAATTATACATGTGGATGTAATCAGAGGCTTTTCTCTGTCCTGCCCCGGCCTGCTTCCAGATAATCACGGAGGCTTATATTAATTATAAATGCTCAGCTGGTAGCTCAGGCTTATTACTAACTAGTTCTTATATTAACCGACAATTCTTTTCTATGTTTAGCCACGTGGCTTGGTACCTTTTCTCAGTATGTCATTCTCATCTTGCTTCCTCTGTTTCTGGCTGGTGACCTCTGACTCCGCCCTTCCTCTTCCCAGCATCCTTAGTTTGGTCACCCCACCTATGCTTCCTGCCTGGCTGTAGAGGGAAGTTTCTCTGGTCCCGCCCAGGCCCAAGGTCCCTGCAGCCACTTATAAAATACTTATGCAGAGGCCCAGGCCCCAGGGGCAGGTACTTCGAGGCCATAAGTATATAGAACAGGTATCCACTACACCTGGCTACTGGCCAATCAGTGTTTCATTAAACCAATTTGAGTGATAAATCTTTACAGTGTACAAGAGGATTAGTCCACAGCATGTTGATAATGGTAGAACTGTTCATATCTACTGAAGAGGAAGGTTCCCTGAGAGTGGGAGTGAACTACAGAGCTGGAACGGGACTGAGGCTCAGACCCCTCCAGTTGTGAGAATCCTGATCCTTTCTAGGTTACTTACATGTACATAGCATCCGTCTCTCCCCCTGTTCAGAGAGCCCAGAGGTTTTCTCATGCATACTCTGTTTTGATACATGCAGCTCTGGTTGGGAAGAGCTTAGGCCTTTATGGATTCTTTTACACATTAATCTTGATGTCTCTTTCTCCATCCTGATCTCCTGCAGAGGAACTCATGGGCAGGAACACTGTGCAGGGTCTGCAGGCCGCCACATTCAGGTCCTGGGAACTTAGTTAGGCAAGGGGCTGACTATTCCAAGGCTCAGGTTCTGTAGCAAGGAAAGGAACATGCCAGGTGGCAGGGTTAAGGAGGAGAGGTGAGAGGTGAAGTGTTTTAGCATTTCATCCTTTGGGGGTTGAATAATACTCCACTGTAGCATTTTTTTCACTTGTTAATAGATGTCTGGATTGTTTATGTGTTTTGGATATTATGGTTAGTGCTGCTGTGACTGTACCTCTGTGAGTTACTGTTTGAACACCTGTTTTCAATTCTCTTGGGTATGCACCCAAGTGTGAAATTGCTGGGTCCCTTGGTAGGTCTGCTTTTGTGGTATTGATGACCAATACACAGTGACAAAATAATGTATTTTGCATTCTCGCCAGTAATCAGCGAGGGGCTCAACTTCTGGATGACGAACCCTCCTTTGTCTGACTTGGGGGTTGGTCCTAGACCTGATTTCCCAACTTGGACCACAGTGGCTGGTGGCTCAATTATTCTGATTTCCTGAGACTTCCTCTGCTGACTCTACGTGGGTGCTCACACAGACAGGACTACAGGAATCACAGTGCTGTGCTGACTACTGGGGATGGGCATGGCATACAGATGACTATCACCCGGTCCTCTCCAGCATGGAAACAGTTCCCATGGTTTCTGAGCATCATCAGAATGAAGTCCTTTTTCCTTATGCCTCTTATCCAGCCCGGCTGGATGAGGAGTCATCTTTGGGGATCTGGTGGGGTCCTGTTTGTTCCCAGCTCACCATCATGTAGTGCCTCCTTGCTCAGCTGTGGTGGTCCTGTTGGTCCTCTAGATTTTCTCTTGTTGCATGCACTTCTCCACTCTGGTTCCACACCCTTTATTCCCTCCAGTGTGGGTTGGACTGACTCCTCCATTTGGTCCTCAGAAAGACTCATTCTCCTTTCTCCCGGGGAGGAGAGAGGACATGGCAGTTTGTATTCAGACACATGGCCACAAACTCAGAACACGTCACACACATCATCTACAATACTTTATTTACATGCTGCCGACTGGGGTGAATTAGCCAAATAACGTATCATTTAATCTCAGTGTTCTTCTGGAGTGATGGGGAAAGTGAAGTCCAGAAGGGTCTTGGGCACTCAACCCCATTTGTTCTTTCTCTCACACTGGGTAGGTAAGGTCTCTGGAACAGCCGTGACCCCAGATCTTCAGTGGAGGTCACATCGGAGTCTGGACCTGGGCACCCTCTCATGGGGCAGCATTTTTCTATCTGGGGTGGAATGGCGGGCGGGCACTGGCTCCTGCTTACCATGATTTTGAGTGGCCACACGGCCACGGCCTCTCATGGAGGGAGAAACACACTGTATTCTGGAGATACCAGCAGGCCTGCCCCAAAGCACCTTTCAGGGGTGAGTGCTGCCTCAGGATGAGGTTAAAAAATAGGGATGTCCACGGAGAATGTTCCCCTCTGACTGGAGAATGTTGAAGGCAGTAGTTTAGGTGCCCATACGCATTCCATTCCCCCCCCCCCCCTTACAACCTATTACAGGAAACAATGTTTTAAAAAACAACATTGTCCCCCGCCCAGTGTCACTAGGTCATTGCATTGCAAGGAGCCCCTGCTCTCAGAGGGAGGGCCCAAAATATGCAGGCTCATGAGTTACTGGTGGGGCGCATGAGGCTGCATAATTTTCAAGGCCTTCGCCTAAGTGCTACAGTTTGGTTTGGTGTGTGTTTAAGAATCAGCCTCCAGGCCCGATGCCTGGTCTATTTCCAGCCACTGTGGGCTCAAAATTCCAAAGGCAACTGATGCATTCTAGTGCCCTCAGACCCCAAAGAGTATACTTCATTATTGTGTAGATTCTGAAACTGGGGAGGCCTGGAGAAGGGTTTATATTTGGAGAATGTCGGTTTGGGGAACCCAAAGACGTGTAAATTATGGAAGAGTGAGTGTAATCACCTGGTTTAGCCTTTAGGGGAGTGGGTGGGGGGTGGGGTCTTATTTCCCAACGTTCACACCCAGCTATTGAAGACGATGTTAGTTTTTGCTGCTTGGTCCAGAACTGAACTGCTTGTTAAGAACATGTTAATTCACTTCGATTCTCAAGGTTGACATTGGAAAGGGAGACGAAGGAACTGGACAGGAACCGAGGAAGATATGTACTTTTTCTTCCCACCCTGCCCTCTCTGCTCAAGGTTGTTGGGAGATAAACAGGAGTTTGGTGTGATGCAGCTCTCGGTGGAAAGGGGTGGGATGGAAGAGTGACCCACAGGGGGCTGTCGCCTTTTGTCTCTGAGTGTCCCTGGCTCACCCTAGACATACACAACATATACCCTTGTTCTCCATATGCTATACATGGCATGCATACACTCCACATACCACCCCCCACAAACCACCCACACACATCATACACATACCACATATTGAACTCATATACCATGCACATGCGTCACATATACTGTCCATTACACACACACACACACACACACACACACACACACACACACACACAGTATATCCACATATCCACATTGCACACGTCTCATGTACACACATCACACACATGCTTAATTCCACAATAGTATATCTGTACACCTATCACACCACACATACTACAAAGCACGCTCCCCTATATATGTCCACACCATGCACACATACTGTACATGTCCTAACCCATTCCCAGCCACATGACTGTAGGAAGCTCTTCCAGGAAGCTCACATACCGAGGAACACACCAGATAAGCATTTCCCAGGCACCCCTAACTCCTGGGATAGGACTGGCAGGCATACTCTTTCCCAAGGGCTGTTGTGTCACAGCAGGACAGACGGAATGGCTAAAACCACGGGGATGCGTTGTGGTACGGTCCTGACGTGACAAGAGCATGCATGTGCAGGCCAGATGACAACTTCCTCTTCTAGTATTGCCCCTCAGGACTCTGTCCACCTTATTTTTTGAGACAGGATCTCTATTAGCCTCGAACTTGTCTGGCTGCTCAGTTAGCCCCAGCGACCCACCTGTCTGTCTTTCCAGGGCTGAGTTTATGCTTGGCCTTTTCACATGGGTTACTTCATTCAAGTCTCTACGGTTGTCCAGTGAGCACCCTGCTGACTGAGCCAGATGATGCACCCAGAGCATCTCCCTGACCCCTTCACAGTTCCTGAGTGAGGAGAGCAGTGCACGGAAGATCACTACTTACCATTTTACACGACAGTGTATCCGTAGTTGTGTGCACTCACATTCTCCTCTGTGCTTGTTATTACCTAAGGGGGTCTGGTCCCTGGTCCTCAAAGGACATGCATTTCAGAATTTATACTACCTGTGAATCTGGAATGATGCTTCTTGCTGAAAGGACATTGATACCAGAGCTAGACTGGAAAGAGTGGAATGGTACGTTGATGGTTTCCTGCTACACTTGAGTTTTCTGGCAAACTCCGTATGTTAAGTTGAAGTGAAATTTTTTGTTTGCTTTTCTTCAAGACAGGGTTTCTCTGTGTAGTCCTTGGCTGTCCTGGAACTTAATCTGTAGACCAGGCTGGCCTCAAACTCACAGAGATCTGCCTACCTCTACACCACACGCCCCCCCCCCCCCCCGGCAAAATTTATTTGTTATATGTATTTTTTTTGGAGAATTTCATACGTCAGTACTGTATTTATATCATTTCTACTCCTTCTCCTCCTCCCTCTCCTGATCCAACTCCTCTTGTGCCCCGACTCCCTCTCAAATTCAGGACCTTTTCTTTATTATTCTTACAACACACACACACACACACACACACACACACACACACACACATGCGCACACACACACACACACACACACACACACACACACACGCACACACTCATCCTGCTGAGTCTGTTTAGTCTTGCTCATATGTACATGTGTTTAGGGCAGACCATTTGGGCCTGGCTGACCTATCATTGGATCCATCCCTGGAGGAACTCTCAGTCTCTTAGAAGCCATTCCTTGCCTGTCGCTCTTTCGCTAGGGGTGGGGCCTTGTAAGATTTTCTCACTCACTTTGCCCTGTCAATAGGTGTTGTTGTGTAGATGTCTTTAGGACATCATCATCTTTGAAGAGATTAGAGAGTTTTCAGATTCTGTCAACTCTTTGGGGTCCCAAGCCCGAGGCACAGTGGTATCTGGTAGTCCAGGAATCTCCTCACCTCTTTTTACAAGAACACACAGATGGGCGTCCACAGTGCACCCCAAACAGACTTACCCTTCCTCTCTCCAGCTCTCGGTCTGTAACAAGCATGCCCCTTGCTCAACAGCAGGCACATTCTGCCATGGGTCAAGACACCTTGCTTCATGGGAAAACATCATTTGTTGTTCCCAAACCGATTGGGATCACATAACCTAATCCATTCTTCACCCAGATCATCAGTGGCTGCTTCTGTGGCCATGGTTTCTCATAGACAGTAAGAAGTTTGTGGTCTTCGTCCATTTCAGTGAGTTTCTGACAGCCGGCGGCTGGGAAGGAGACCTTCAGCTTCCCCTTGAGACAACCTAGAAGGTGCCATAAAAAAAAAAAAAAGAACTAAATTTTTATTTTTTTAATTAAAATATAGTTGTATCATTTCTGCCTTTCCCTTTCTTCCCTTTCCAACCCTTCCCATGCCGTCTAATCTGTGCCTGCTTGAATTCATGGCCTCTTTTTCTTAATTGTTATTGGGGAAATGTGGTATTCAGAGAAATCAAAATCTGTGTCCCTGGGCTATGGTCACCTATAGTTGGCTCCAGAATAAACTGACTCTTTTCTTCTTTTGAGGGGAGAGCTGTTTCTTTCATCAACAAGTTCAATATGGACTCTGTGGTACATTACACTACATAGTCTGAGATAAATATTTGTTGACTAAAAGAATTTTAAACTACCAAAGTGGCTGAAATTAAAAAAAAAAAAACAACACCTGGCAATATGAAAAGCTCACAACATGCAAAGAACTGGAACATGGAGCAGCCATGATGGAAGGCAGGCTGACAGCTCTTTATAAAGTATCCCCACAGAACCCAACATCGCGCACCTTTGTGTTTGCCCAAATGAACCAAAAATGTCCATCCATACTTAAATGGGCTGTTGAATGTTTAGAGCGGCTTTATTCCTAACTTCTAGAACACTCTCCAGCAGGTGAGTGGTAAATGAACTGTAGTACATGCAATGCCATTCAATGATAACAACAACAAAGACTATCGAGTCACAGGAGGAGGAATCGTGTATATACAGCCAGTGAGAAAGGGCTACCCGCTGTGCGACTCCAACCAAGTGACCTTCTGGAGAAAACAAAACTACTAGTACTTTAAAAAGATCAGCAGGGGCTGGAGTCGGCTCAGTGGTTAAGAGCACCTGCTGCTCTTGCAGAGGCCCTGGGTTTGGTTCCCAGCTCCCACATGGTGGCTCACAACTGTAGGTAACTCCAGTTCCAGGGGTTCCAACATCCTTTTCTGACCTCCCCAGACACACAGTTTATTTATCTACTCACCTGCTGGAGAGGGGAAATACTTACACACATGAAACAATAAAATAAATGAATCCAAAAATAATTAAAAAAAAAAAAAACAAACCAACGGTTACCAGGGATTCAGGAGAAGAGAGCACACGATGAAGAGGCAGGTGCAGAGGATGTGACGCTTCGATGTCACAAGAGTGGATGCGTCGCTGTACCTTTGTCCAAGGCCAGAGGAGACATAACACGAACGTGAGCGCCGATGTAAACTGTGGACTTCAGTTTATAATAAAATGTCAGGGTTTGCTCTTTGACGCTAACATGGGCTCTGCACCCATGCCAAGGGTTAACAGCGGAGAGGAATACTGAGGGCAGACATGGGGGAGCAGTTGGGGGAGGTTCTAGACTTCCTGCAAATCTAAAATTGCTCTAAACAAACCACTCACTAAAAAATTGGGAGTAGTCAAGGTCATTGACCCTCGATGAATGGTCGCTGTCTGGGCTTAGATTTCCTTAGTAGCCAAAGGAAAGGCAGTGTGGAAGAGCCCCGTTCTCAGGGAGTGATCAGACCTGGTACCCTTGAAGTTTTGCAGTCCGTCTTTCTACAGCATCTTCACTGCAACACGTGAGGTGGCTTCCTGGACTTGTGTAGCGACGGCTAAGAGCATCTTGTTCCATTAGAAGAAGCTGCAGTATTCACTTTTCTCACTTAGTGAGAAAATGCCTGGCAGGAAGCAGTTTAAGGGAAAAAGATTTTATTTTGTCTCTAGTCAGGAGTACAGTGCAAAGTGGTGGGGGAGGCGCAGGAGAGGCGCCGGGCCACTTGCACACATCTGGGCAGATGAAGAAGCAGAGCGAGACGGAGCAGGTGCTCACCTGGCTTTTTCCTTTGCCTCTTTTGTGCTGGACTGGAGTCTTCCATCCTCAGTAAATCCTACCTGGAAACATCCTCAGAGACACACCCAAAGTTGTGTCTCACCAGTACCCGTGTTTCCCTTAATCCAATCAAATTGTCATCAAAAGGAACAATCATGGCCGGGTAAACCCTTCCTCTTCACGGTGAAGAGGTGGAGCACCATGTGCCTTCAGAACTGTGAATCCCAGGCTCTCGGGAGTGCTTCTGGCCCTCTGTGGGGTGGAATCAGTCATTCTGAACAGGCTGGGTGGTTCCCTTCAGATGACAAAGGGAGCGTCACTCCTGTGAGACATCCTCATACTTCCCGCCCCAGGGATACTCTGATGATGTTCTCCCTGTCCTGGCCTCCCTGTCCCTGTTCCCTTCCCTCTCCTCCTCCTCATTATTATTTTGCTTTGTAATACTAAAGACTGAACTCCGGGCCTGGTGTGTGGCAGGTGAGGATTGCCACTAAACTCTACCCCTAGCCAGTGGCTCTTCTAATCTTTTATTGTTTTATTTTATTTTATTTTCGAGACAGGATTTCTCTATGTAGTTTTGGTGCCTGTCCTGGATCTCGATCTACAGACCAAGCTGGCCTCGAACTCACAGAGTCCGCCGGGCTCTGCCTCCCGAGTGCTGGGATTAAAGGAGTGATGATGCTAAGAGGTGGTCTGAAACACAGTAGAAGTGTGACAGGCTGTCACTTCTATGGAGTAGTTACATGAAGCTGTTTCCGGGCTCCCTTGCAGCCAGAGGGGACTGCAGTTCTGGCCAGTGAGACCTAAGCAGGTGTTGCTGGATAAAGTTTCCTGGAAGGCTCCTTAAAAGAGGGGAGGGGAGTGTGTGTGCGCGTTAGGGGGAGGGGGAGTGATAGTTAGCCTGCACCTCTTGTTCTCTGGCCTTCCCTTTCTTCTAACCAAAGTGTTGACTCTGCTGGAGGTGGACTCACCGTTTTATAGTCCCGAGCTGACTGGGAGCAGGAAGGCTGCAGACTAAGAGGAGGGAGGCAGATGCTGGAAGGAACAGGCTTCCTGATGGTGTGCAGCCCCCCGAGTCCCCAACGGCTCACCACGAGACTTCTTCAGATGAGAAAAACGAAGCCGCTCATTGGCGGAAGTCTGTACTTGGAGAGTTTCTGTTGCTTGAGTCATACTCAACTGAATCAGAGTTGTCTGTGAGTATGCTAATAGGCAAGAGTGTGGATGGTGAGGTCTGAAAACCCACTGATAGAGTTTGCTCTGTGACCTTGAACCTACTGCTTCCCCTGTCTTAGCTTTAGATGCTACAGTTGTGACATGGAATGAGTGAGGATACTAACCACTGTGTTTTAAGGAGACCTTGAAAGACTATACCGTCAGCACAGTGCCCGACACATGCTAAAGACTGGATGGATGGCAGTGCACCGCTGGCTAGTCTTCCACAGAGACACGGCATACAGGCACGTTCGGGAGCTGAAAACTGCCATCCTAGACACCGACTATCACATAACTCAAACTTCTTTGTCACCAAAAAATTTAAGGCTTCCCAAAGTCTAGTGGATCTGCACAGGGCCAGCTTCAGATTGCCAGCCTCTTATTCGAGGTGGATGCCTCTAATCGTTGCAGGAAAACCACCCCACTGAACACACAGATGCTTAGGGGAGCCGGGCGAGTGGGTGGAGTGAGCAGGAAGCTTTTCATTCATCTTTCCAATGTGCCCTGCCCCAGCTGATGAACCAGAGGCAGAATCTCATCCGGGAACCCCTCTCTAGACTGGCCAGGCTAAGAAACTTTCCTGTCCCCCAAGATGGCCATTTCAAAAGTCCCTACCTCTCCTCAGAACTTCTTCCCCTCCTCGTTGCCGTTGGATGACATCATCTCTGGGTTCAGTGAGGAAGTGGGAGCATTCACTGGAGAATGGTTTCATTTTCCCGCAGCCGCACCCCCTTAATCTGTCTTCCTTCCTTTCCTTGATCCTTGTTGAGGGGCTTGTCTCTGCTGGGCTCTCTCCTCTCTCTGGAACGTCACTTCTTTTTTTTTTTTTTTTTTTTTTGGTTTTTCGAGACAGGGTTTCTCTGTATAGTTTTGCGCCTTTCCTGGAACTCGCTTTGGAGACCAGGCTGGCCTCGAACTCACAGAGATCCGCCTGCCTCTGCCTCCCGAGTGCTGGGATTAAAGGCGTGCGCCACCACCGCCCGGCTGGAACGTCACTTCTTTTTCTCTTCTTGACCATTCTCCATGCACTAGCCACCAGCTCTACCGTCTACCTCTCCGCCACTGTGTCCCAGCCTCCAACCCCTCAGTCTCACGGTTTCCACGTCCTCCCTCCCTGTCCCTCTTGCACTGACTCTCTCCAGGCTCTGGTCCCCATTGTCCCACAGAAACTGCTCTCATCAAGGTCACCGTCAACGTGCTTGTTGCCACATACAATAGCTACTTCTTTGTCTTTAGCCCACTCTGGCTTCTAGCTGTACGCCACCCAAAAGATAACGTTCTTTCAAACTGTTCCCAGTTAGCTTCTGCAGCGTGGGAAATGTCAGTGTGGGAGTTTTGTGACGATGAGGGCTTTGGTTTGTTTATACCTATATCCCTGGGAAGCTAGAATACTGCCTGTGACGCACAACAAGTCCAGTATATGTTCATCAAACAAATCGGCGTGATGGTTGGTTGTGACCTTCAGGATCATAGGTTTTAGAATCAGCAAGGAGACCTACGCCTGCTGTGTCTGTGACATATTTCCAAAGATGATTAGCCTCAGGAGAAGAATCCACCTCAGAACGGGCAGAACTTTCTAATGACTGGCCCAACACAAAAAGTCCCAAGGAAAAAGCAGTGTGCTCTACCCGCCTTGACTTCCAAGTGAGTCTGCTGCCACCACCACTACCACCCTCTACCGCCATCAGTCTTCAGCTTTATCAGCCTTCCAACATGAATTCAATGCCGGTGACTTTCTAAGGAGCTCCAGACCCTTCAGTGCCAGACTGGAACTGCTGAAGCTTCCAGCCTTGTGCACTAAGCAAGGGGTTTCTCAGACTCCTCAACAGGCAGATGGCCATTGTTGAACTACCTAACTGCTATCATTCAAGGTTATCTAATTTACTTTTATTGCAAACACACACACACACAGATAGATAAATGAATGGATGGATGGACAGACAGACCTGTTTCTCCGGAAAACCCTGTCTAATATGTCAAGAACCAGCAAACTATAGCCCATGGACCAAATCTGGCCCCCTGCCTGTCTTGTAAATAAAGCTTTATTGGAACACAACTGTGTTGACTAGTGCATATACTGTCTAAGGCTGACTTTGCAACAGAGATTGTATAAATTGCAAAGCTCAACGTAGCTCCTATGTGGCCTTCTACAGAAAAAGTTGGCAAACCCCTGACTGAAAAAGTCGCGTTGCTTTCTAATCTGTGCTGCATCTATAAACCTCTCTCTGACCCCAGGTGAGCAAGTCAGTTTCTAGCACCTTCTCTTGAGCCTGAGAACTGCTCCATGAGAGTCGATGTTGTGACTATTTGGTTTCCAGTCCGCAGTGAGCATGTGTCCCTGCTAGGAGGTCTTGAGGGAAACACTGTGTTTGTTGTGCAGCTGTGAACTGCTTGCCTAGATGTTTCATGTGGTTACGGTGTGGTCACCTTTCAACCTGGCTGGCAAGGGGGCTCCACTAAGCATTTTACTCACTCTTCACTCTCTTCATAACCTTGCGATGGATGAAGTATTATTGCAACTGTTTTAGCATCTTCTGGGGTTGGGTTTCAGCAGCCCAACTTCCTCACAGAACAGATAGCAAAGTCCAAGAATGTGTAAGTCCTTCATACAAAATGAAGTTGTATGTGCATGTAACCTGACACCCCCTCACCGTGCATTTTAAATGATCTTTACCTGACTTTTAATACCTAAGATGATGTAAATGCTGTGTGGGTGGTCATCGTACCATATTGTCTAAAGAAGAATAAAAGAACAATTTGTACATGTTCAATGCAAATACAGTTTTTGGAGTGTGCACACAAGCTGGGTCTGTGTGTATGAAATGGGGGTGTGCACATGTCATAACACCCGTGGGGAGAGCAGAGGACAACGTGGGTGGTGGTCCTCGACTTCTACCTTGTTTGAGCCATGGTCTGTCACTGTTCAGGGCTACATAAACCAGGCTAGTTCTCCTGTCTGCATCTCCCATCCCCCACCCCCATGAGTGCAGTGATTACAGATGTGTGTCCTACTGCATCCATCCTTCCTGGGGTCCTGGGGACTTGAAATCAGGTTTAAGCTCTTCAGTCAGTGAGCCGTCTTCTCCACCTTATGCTGATCTTTAAAGATTCATTCTAGTGTGTGTGTGTGTGTGTGTGTGTGTGTGTGTGTGTGTGCAAGTGTAGGTGCCAGAAGAGGGTGTCATATCCCTTGGAGCTGGAGTGAGATGAAGTCATGAATCACCCAACATGGGTGCTAGGAATGGAACTCTGGCATTCTGCAAGAGCATTACATGCTTTTACCGACTGAGCCATCCTCCAGCCCCATCAAAATGCTACCCTAAAACAAAAACAAAAGCAAAAGTAAAATCTTTCAAGCCATGGTTGATTGGATCCCACGAATAAGGAGGGCTGGCTATATATATTTTATAGATGAAGAAACATCACAGGGAACTAGGAAAGGGTCCTTTTCCCATGTGAGCCAAGTACTACCTCCAAGGCTGCTGTGACCACACCCCTGCTCCCCACTGGAGAGGCAAGCCACAGTCCTCTGCACTTGGGTCCATAATCACCAGGAAGAAGGCTCAGCACAGCCCTCTGGGTTAGCCTCCAGGAAGCAAGTTAGTTCCTGGAATTCTTGCCTTTACTAGCCTTTGTTTTATTAAAATGATTTGTGTGTGTGTGTGTGTGTGTGTGTGTGTGTGTGTGTGGTGTGTGTGTGTGTGTAAAACAACCGAGGCCAAGGGAAGGAATACCCTTCTGGGAAAAGCATACATAACCTAAACTATTTTGCTTTTAAGATTCGATGCTGAGGTGGCGCACGCCTTTAATCCCAGCACTTGGGAGGCAGAGGTAGGCCGATCTCTGTGGGTTTGAGACCAAGTTGGTCTACAGAGAGAGTTCCAGGGCAGCCAGGCTATGTAGAGAGACCCTGTCTCATATCCCCCATGAGACATTTCTAAAAAGGAGCAGCAGTGATTGCCACAGGGGCACCACCCCCGCCCCCTCCCCGGAGTTTGTTTTCAAGGGTGTCTTGCCGGCTCTCATCCTGGTTGAGTGTATCTTAAGAAAATTGCATAGCTTTTATTTCTAAGTGAAATATTTCCACATTTCTCAGAAACGGAAAGGAACAATTGTCGCAGAAAATGTCTTTCTGTTCTCTCTGTTCTGTATTGCAAGTAATTGTACTGGTTAAAGGCCCCACCCCTCAAAGGTGCCCAACCATTAGAATCCTTTGAATTGGAGGAATGGAGAGAAATGGAAGCTTCTAGAGGCCCTGTAAGATGGGAGTAGAATTCAGGCTGCACTTAGGAGTGGTACAGAGATGCAGGAGTTCCTAACTGTCCGAGAAAGCATCCCCCCCCCCCCCCAAGAAAGACAAGCATGTTTATCCTTTGTCGCTCCCTGTGGAGAGGCGGAGGGGCACGAAGCAATGCCTCCTTGCGAAGCATCCAGACTGACCTTTGCTAAACTGCTCTTCATCCAAATAGTTAACTCTGCCC
>CABHPP010108129.1:3916-28503 GCA_902168425.1 Peromyscus attwateri
AGATAGATAGATAGATAGATAGATAGATAGATAGATAGATAGACAGACAGATGAACTGAAAGTGGGACCAGGCTATAAAACTCTCAAACTTCTCCATAACACACTTCTCCAGCAAAACCACACTTTCTGAGCCTTTCAATGACTGAAACCACCTAAAATCAGGTGTTCCAATGCCTAAGCCTGTGGGGATGTTTCTCATTCGAACCACCCCGGTTGCAGGTGGAGGGGAGTCTGGAGCACTCACCCTGCAGTGACACCTGTCTGTTGATAGAGAAACTCAGCAAAGTTTACCTGTGCTGTGCCAGGCTGGGGGAAAGGACATGATGTGTCAGGGAGGTACTCCCCTGAGGTCTCCCAATCACCCCCACAAAGTTTGCCACACTCAGCTTGGGAAAGTGAGATCAAGCCAATGGTCTGCATACTCTATGAGGTAAAATCTGCCAGAGATGGTATTCAAAGTGTCCTCACAATTATTAAATTGGAAAATCAACAGAAATGTGGGTTGAATTTCAACATTCAGTTATAGACCAAGTTCATCACCTAAAACTGTGGAAGATAGTCCCTTCTCTCAGGGGATCCAACATCCTAGAAGGAAAAGCAGAGGCTCTGTGTCCTTGAAAACAGCACAGGATGTGTTCTGTGGTTTAAAGAGGAAGGAAGGGTCTCATTGTGGGGATGAGGGTCATTTCCATGAAGTTGGTGAATTTCAAGTGACCCATAGAAGTCAGGTACCACTCACTGGTTAATGGTGTGAAGTTAGAGGCTGACATGGACAAAGGTGAGCAGAGTCTTTCTGGAAGATGGAATAACACCGGATGAAGCCAGTGAGCCATACAAAGACCATAAATGTGAGGAACTGGAGAAAGGTGAGGGTGGATGCAGACAAATGAAAATAGATACACACAGTCTGGATCCACTGTTCCTGAGTGCATTTCAGCTTTAATAATGCACAATTAATGAAAGATGTGGCCATTCACAGCTCAACACAAACTTAACCTTTAAGACATGAAGAAAGTAACATTTCAGAGAAAACTCCAGATAAAGATGAACAACGAAGGCTGAGCCTCGTGGTGCATACCTGCCATCCCGCAACTCTGGAGGTGGGGGAAGGAGGATCGGGAGGCTAGCCTCAGCTACCAAGAGAGTTCGAGGCCAGCCTTCTCTGTTTGAGACCGTATCTCAAACAAAAAGCAAACTGAACAAGCAGGTGCTCTGCTCTGAGGAGGAAAGGCATTGGAGGACAATAAACTGGGGAACACGTGCTCCAAACACAGTAATGCTCCCCTGCACACCAAGGCACTTTCCTAACACCTTCCAACCCAGTCATCCCTGGGCTGCAGGGTTGGCTCAGTGTTTAAGAGCACTTGTTGCTCTTACAGAGGACCTGATTCCTAGCACCTACATGGTGGTTCACAACCATCCATAACTTCAGCTCAGAGGATCCAATAACCTCTTCTGACGTCTGTGGGCACCAAGTGTGCACGTGGTACACATACACACATGCAGGCAAAACACACATAAAATAAAACGGGTGCATCTAGTGAAAACTATTTAATTAAAAACCAACACTCACCTTTGTCACTCTCTTTCAAAGATGACTAAAAGAGGTTGAGACTGCTGTGGTTTGCATATCCCTGAAGTCCGCATGCTGGGAACTGGATCCCAAAGCAGCAGTCAGACAGGTGGGCTGTGTGACAAGGCCTTCATGGGTGGATCATGTCCTATTGCTGGAGGGGTTATTAGAAAGTAGCTCTGACCCTCTTCTCTCAGACTCTCCTGCCTTCTCCTAAAGGAGAACCTGGAGAGAAGGCCCTGGGACACCCAGGCTGTGGAGATGGGTTGCCATGGCAGACAGAGGCTGTAGTTCCTTAAGCTTATTATGTCAATGAAAACCAGGAATTATCATTCCATGAATGTACCACACAGCCAAAGTTCTGTACTGGGTGGTGACCTCCCAGTCACCAAGTCCCCAAATCAGCCTAGAACATCGATGCCAATACCCCTCCTCACAGACAAGGAGGCCAGGGATCAAGGGGATGGCCCATTTATTCCAGGGCACAAAACTAGTAACTAAAAAAAGGTTTATTAACCTTTATTAACCAAAAGTTTGCTTTTGAAATGAAGGAAAATTCTGAAGCTTAGTTCTTTTAGTTCTGTCCTGTCCTCATCAGGGTCTGTTGGGTTTTTCTGAGTCAGCAAACTCTTTATGGTTCAGGCACAATGCAGAGATTGCCCAGACTTGGCTGTCATCTTCCAGAAAAATCCAACTTGGCATCCCCTAAGATGCTGTCTGCCTAGTTCTTCTTGTTCTTCTGTGGGAAGGTTTTGCTAGCAAGACCCAGAAAGAAGATGAAGTCATGACCCTGTTCCCACAATCCCCACAGTTAGCCTTCAGCTCCTTAGTCCTCACAGAAGGAAATCATGGATATAAGACCAGAAAGTTCCATCACAGTCACTGTAAACACTAGCACATCCGGTTGTGAGCGCCCTGGCTCCTCTCTCCTCACTGTTCTTTCTCCACACAAGCCCAGGCCTCCCATTCACCTGCCAGTGAAAGACATGAACATGCTGGAAGGAAGCCATCGAGAGCTCAGCTCTGGCCCAGTTGTAGAGCCATTTCCTCAGAAAGGAAATACTCTTTCCTCCAGGGAGCAGAGCAGCTTGGGCAAGTGGCAAGGCTCAGGAAATACAGAAACTCACAAGACTCACAAGACCCCACCCCAAGGTTATATAAGCAGTAGCAGTGGCTAGGGAGGAGACCAGGATGTCAGTTTCCCTGACTGGTCACCCAGACTGAGGTAGGCTTCTGGTGATGCCGCTGCCTTTGAGACACGCATGCCCCAGTAAGTTACTCTAATAAACTCAATGGTTCACCAGCTAAAGAGGGGAGATGACTTCCTGGGTCTCCTGTCAACTCCCTCTCTGGGGTTAGTGGACTTTTCTTCATGAATCCCTAGGAAAAGCCACACAGAACAAGGTAAGACTGAACCTCACCCTGTCCCCTGGTTGAATACAGCTCCAGTCTTGACCCCAGGGATTCTCCCCTAATGTGGACCTTGAGGCCCCCCAACACTGAAGGTCTCCCAGCCTTATTTCCCCTTACGATGTACCAAAGCCAAGTGAAGCTCAGCCCCGAAAATCATGTTTTCTGCCTCAGAGCTAAAAATAGTTGGTGAGGCTTAAAGTGTTCTGCCCCAGTTTATTTAAGGCGTAATCTCAAATATCCCTTTGTCCTAATTATGAGATATCCCCGAAGGCAGAGCTCAGGGAGAATCTGACAGCAGCGCGACATTTTATTTTTGATCTTAATTCAGCTCTCAGATATTTACAAGTCCCCGCAGAGCGCCCTCCACTGGCCAAGTGCCTTCGATTTCACTGTACGGTGGAAATGAAAGGGGAGCAGGGGGAAGAAGGACAGAACTCCTGGAAAATCGGAAGCCTGCATACCAAAAAATTAAAGATGGTTAACAGATGGACAGACTGATAGTTGTTCAACACTGGCCACCATTTTCCTGACCCTGACTGGGCACTCAGAGGCCATCAGGGGCCTCTTCCTACTGCGTCTGAGTGGGGCCCCTTGGACTGTTCTTCACGGCCTGCTGTAACACTTGACTTCCTTACCACAAAGTCAGGATCATGGAAATCTATTTTTAAAGTTATGAATAAATAAACACATAAAATGCTTAAGGAGACAGTTTGTTTCAAGGTGCCGGACTGAGCCACAGATTGAGTCAGATGTGAGCCTTGGGCCTCTAAGATGCCTACACTAGGTCATGTGACTATAACAAAGTGTCTGAAGAAGACTGTATGAAGAGAAGAGGTTTATCAACTCAAGTTCTGACCCAGGGTGGAGGGGCCGCTTCTGGTGGTGGCCTTCTTGTTAGCAGAGCCCCAGCTAAACTGAATGTCACACGGCAAGAGCCTGGAACATGAGCTCTGTCCTCTGGTCTCCCTCTTCCTATAAAGCTTCCAGGATTTAATCAGAAAGCCCTCCCCATGACATTATCTAAGTGCTAAGGGCCCCACTACGACACTCCATAGTGAGAGTAAGTTCCCTTAATACTTCACAATGGAAATTGAATTCAGCATAGAAACCTTTGAGGGACACTCAGGCCATGCCTTCTCTGAGGACTAAAATCATCCTTCAAGAATAGTGTGGAAGAGAGAAACGCCACACTGGAGCATCAGCCTGAGGTAGGCTCCCGTGTTCCACTTTGTTTCCTCCTGCAGCCCTGGAGACTCTGGGGTCCAGCTCTGTAGTGGAATCATCTTTGATTATCTGTGTGTGTTGTTTATGTATGTGTGTGGGGGTGCACATGTATATGCAGGTGTGTGTGTGTGTGTGTGTGTGTGTGTGTGTGTGTGGGTGTGGGTGTGCATCGAGAGGTCAGGGGTCGACTCCAGGAGCTGTCTACAGGTGCAGTCCATCTTGTGTTTTTGACACAGGTTCTCTTCCTGAACCTGTAACTTGCTGAGTAGGCTATGCCGATGGCCAGACAGCCCCAGGCATCCTTGTCTCTATCTCCCCAGCACTGAGCTTATCAGTACGTGCACCATTCCCAACACGTTCGCATGGCTGCTGCACTTGAACGTACGTACGTCTTCTTGCTTTCTTTGCAAGCACGTTAGAACCATCTCCTTCTAGGAGACTGAAATAGTAAAACATTCAACTCACTTCTCCCTTCCAGCCCCACTCCAAACTAACATGGGGAAGTCAAACTTGGAGAAGTAGCTGCTTTAGGTCATGGCCCAGTGACAGATGAGTGTGAAGTCACTGACGCTACAGATATTTATTGGGCCTCCACTAGGGATAAGGCCCATCCTGGGTGCTGAGGTAGGCTTTGGGGCCATTAAATTTTATAACAATTCATTTTTCCTGTGTCTAGGATGCTTTATAACATCCTCAGAGTGCTCTGTTGGGAGGAGCCTTAAGCAAGTGGCATGCTAGCTACAAAGAATTCATCATGTCTATACATCATAAAACACAAACAAGAACATTACTTAGATGAGAAGTACTTACTTACAGTTATTTTCTTTCATCTGATTAGATGTAGGGCTTTGTTTGGGAAGCAGGAGGTAAAAACAAACCTGTAGTACTAAGGCCAAGTGGACTATGGTCAGCCACAGGCTCCATGTCTGTGTCATGTGCTTGGGCTGCCCAGGTGATGGTTGTCCCACTGTCCCACTGTGCTCTGTCATGGGTGTCACCACATTCCAACCTCTGTCCCAGGGAGAGCCACTGGTGCTGACTCAGCAAACCCAGTGCATCTGAGATCTATAAATTCAGATGCTGCATTCAAAGTCCTAAAATAGAATACTTTAAAATATGCATGTACTACTTCTAGTGGTGGTAGAAAATTCTGAAATAATTTTAAAAATAGGTACTACGATTCCCAAAAACAAAGCACCTTCATCGACAAGCCAGTACTACAGCTGAGAGCCAGAAGAGTGTACTGGAACAAAAACACAAATAAAGGAATATAGTTCCTAGAGATATGCAGTGGCATCGCCCTTAGCAAGGCCTGCGACCTCCTGAGCGAATGGTGGGACAAGCTTGTGAGATGCCTCCAGATACCCTGGGAAGATCACAGTTCTGTCCCAAGCCCACTGGGCTCAGTGCTGGGCTTAGAAATCATGAAATTAGAACTTTTTGTCAACTGGTTTTTAAGTGTCTGTTCACAAATTGTATGGAGACTAGTGCTCAACAGGAGGTACTGGTCATTTTGAAACAAGGTTCTTTAGAGGAGTTTCCAGAAAGTTCTTTTGTGCCTTATGCAACCAGAGGCCTTTCTGGAGTTCAATAACACACAGCTGGCGGAGTGATGACTCCCGTTCCAGCAGTAGGTGGCTATGATGCACAGTCTTGCACATTTGGTGGAAGCTCTGCTGCACTGTATGTATGTGCACATGTGAACATGTCTGCTCGTGCATGTGTGGGTGCGTAGGCACACACGCACGGGTACTCACAAACGTGTGCATGCTAGTTTAGGCCACAGGTCAATGCAGGCTCTCTTTCTCCATTGCTCTCCACTTTACTTTTTGAGATGGGGTCTCTCCCTGAGCCCAAGCCTAGCTGTCTGGCTGGTGGGCCACATGGCTCCTCCTGTATCCAGCTCCCAGCCCTGGTATTACAGGTACATGGCCCATGCTGCTGTGCCTGGCTTTCAGTTTATTGTTGTTTTTGTTGCTTTATGGGTTCTGGGAGACTGAACTCAGGTCCTTACGCTTGCATGACAAGCACTTACCAGTTGAGCCATCTTTCCAGCCCCTACGTTATTTACAGAGAGACTTTTCATGGCTTCGTTGGGGTATAGAAGGCATGTGGCCAGTAGTGTTTTTATAAAAGTGAAGGTTCTCTACACAAACACTTACAATGAGTGTCCTGGTGGGAATAGGCGCTTGTGTGAGGATTTCTGGCCCCAAGGGATGACGTGGATGGCAATGGCTCCTCTTCCCCTGCCCTTTGCAGCCAACGCTGCCTTTTCCCTATCTGGCTACCCAGATTTCTAGGTCAAAGCCACTCTAGATCTCCCCCCAGTGAACACACAAGCATGTGGCCCACTGCTTCCCTGACTGGCCACTCACCCACAGGCAGTTCTGGGAGGAGGAAATGTAAACAAGCTAGGTCCTTGTTTACACGTCTCCATAGGGAATTATGAGTAATGGAGAAGGGAAGGACTTTAGCTAGCAAAATACATAGAGCTGAGTGGCCTCCAGCCAGGTGAGATGAAGCCACTCCTTCCCCAGATGGAAAGAAAGGGAGGGGGAGGAAGAGGGAGCAAATGAGTGAAAAGCCAAAATTCTAATGATTGAAATGCCTGTTTAAGAACTCGCATCTGGTTACTTGGCAGTGATGCCAGCTGTGACAGTTAATCATGGAAGAAGTTAGGTACCGTCCCCACGGGCTCTCTTGGTGAAGTGCCTCCACTTGCTTCCACTGACCTCAAGGAAGAAGGAAAGAGAAAGAGGAGGAGGAAATAAGAAGGAAGGAAGGAGGAAGAAAGGAAGGAAGGAAGGAAGGAAGGAAGGAAGGAAGGAAGGAAGGAAGGAAGGAAGGAAGGAAGGAAGAAAAGAAGGAAGGAAGGAAAGAAAGAAGGAAGAAAAGAAGGAAGGAAGGGAGGAAGGATATAAAGTAGGAAGAAGAATGAGAAGGAGGAAGCAAAAGAGGGATGGAGAGGAAGAAGATGAAGTAGGGAGAGAGAAGATGACAGAGCAGGAGGGAGAAGGAAGGAGCCAGCTGCTTACCCGAAGGCAGGCAGGTGATGCCTTCAACAACTGATCCGTCCTCCTTTTCTACCTAGTTCTTTCATGTTTGCATCTTTGTGAGCCCCCAGCACTCACCCACTCCATGAGGAAGTCAGTGATGCCCAGCTCTCCTTTCCAAACAGCTAGTCTAGCTGCCAGCTCCACTGACTAGTCCTGAGAAGGCAGGGCAGTGCCTATCTTGAAAGCCACTGCTCCAGATAGCACTGCCATCACACAGGCCAGACATCAGCGCCCCTCCTTAGACACTCCTCAGCAACATCCCCAGATCCAGAACACCTGTCGGCAGGCTCCAACAGACCCATTCCTGGGCCCGTCTCAGTGTGTACCCCTCCCTCTCCCCAATGCCACTGCCATCCTAACAGCACCTATAGATGCAGGAAGAACTGTGGCACCCTAGCCAGTTTGCAGTGGCATCAAAACATCTGTGCCAATCACCATGTCTCCTTACAATAACTCTCTAAATCCCCAAATCAATAGCCAGTCCCTTCCCAGCTCCTTGACAAGCCTCCTCTGTGAGCCTGCCCTACTGACTTCCTCCTGTCCAGTGTACTCACACCCAGGTTTGCACCTGCCCCAATGCTCTTCACATCTTCATTTTGTCCTTCTTCCAGAACTGTTACACAGTGAGGCCCCTCTGAGGTCTGGAGTGCCCTGCGCATGTGCTGCAGAACCCAGAGTGTAACGAAGGATGTCTTGCCTCCTGTCTTTCTCACAGACAGGGACAAGCCCCTGCCTTTTGTATCCATGGGGCCTAATGTGGCTCCACTGCCTGCTAAATAAGTGGATCTGTAAGAAAAGAAACAAGCCATATACACTTCTGTTCTACACCAGACCCAGGAGGTGGGTTCCTTCAGAAGGCTGAGTACTCCCCAACCCATGCTGGGAAGATAGGAACGGGGCTTCCCACAGGCAACATTGGCAAGACCACACTCAGAACAGCCGGACCGCTGCAGAATACACCTGGGCAGCTCCAGGTACACACGGTACTGAGCTGTATGACCAACCATCCTCAGTGGAGACAAACAGTGAAGCTGCTGGAGAGCCAAAGCCCAGTACCCTCCCTGGCCTTGTGATCAACTGCCAGGCTTCAAATCCCATCACAAGCAAGGGGCCAAAGGTGAAGGCTGTGAGAACAGCTCCAGCACACCAGCCTGGGGACAGCAGAAAGGGGCCCACCTCCCAGAGCTGGGGAATCTGATGTTTTAGGTGAATGGCTTGTTCTCTCTGGAGGAGGAGGCTCCAGATGCAGACAAGCAGCCAGAGGTCATGTGTCCCACAAAGGCACCGTAGACACTGGGTCTCATAACAGCTCCCCAGAGCCTTACACCTGCTGATTGACAATCCACACCTGGATGACACCGAGTCCCGGCCCCGTGAACATGGCTGACCTCTCCTCACTTGTTACCTCTTAGGATATGAGAAATGAAACTGGAGGCACATACCATGCTCCTTAGGAAACATTTGGCTTCCAGACCACCACGTGGCGTTCGCCAGACTGCAACATGGAGCTACTTAGCAGAACCAACACCACACCAACCTCCACCCGCCTCCCTGATCCACCTCCTCCAGTGCATTAAGACATTTTAGAGTTTGCTTGCAAGTTCCAACCCTTAAAATCCTGATTATTTATTTATGCCCTTTTTGTCTAAGAAGTTAAATCCCCAAAGCATCTCAATTTAGATCAAAAGCAATTTACCAAACTTCACCTGGCACACCTGTGCCTTATGATTTGTTAATTACCTGCTTAGCATTTCTAGAGCTGTGAGGCAGAGATGTGGCCCCACTGGCTGCAGGGAGAAACCTCTGATACTTGCCTCCTGTGCCAGAGTGTTCCAGAACGCCTGAGGTGTTCACAGGCAAAGCTGATTCACAGCTCCTAAGCCACATGCATTTCTCCAAATTGCTCTTATTTTCCAGAGCGAGCAACCCGACACTGAGCAAACAAGCATGTAAATGGAGGTGAAGCCGCTGACATACTCCTTGGCTACCTGGTCAAATTATATAATGGTGCTAAGATATCTTATCAACAGTGTTCCACCACACGTGGGCTCAGCAAGCCCGGCACCCACTTACTCCCCCAGCACCTTGGGTTCACAATTTGGCATTAGGATATTAGGAATAACAATAATTACTTGCTTTTACGATTGCTTCAAATGAAAGAGATCATTAACACACACACATGAAAAGATGATCTCATTTCTAAGATGGCTCTGCATGTCTCTTTTTTTTCCTCCTGGTACTAAGTTAGCAAAGGGTGGTTTTGATCATCCAGAAAGAGGGGAAACAGGGAGCTGGTTCCAACCGCGTGGTACACTGGAAGCTTTTGCCCTTTTTATTTTCTAGCTTTCCTGAGAAACGGGAGGCCCAACCTTCTCGGAGCTCTGCCACTGGCAACAGGTTACACAGTAAAGGCTGCCTCTGGCTGCCAGACTGCTGAAGTCACATGCCGCCAGGTTTGGGATCCGAATTTGTTAACTACTTTTGAAGTTCAACTCAAGGGAAGTTAAACACGCCCTGTGCTTTGAAAACACCTAGAAAATTAAGATTATAAGATTTGTTGTCTTGTGGACGTGAATAATCAAGGTGTATGTAGCTTTCCTCCGGTCCCAGGCACAACTCTGAGTCTCCAGGTAGAAGTATAACCCTCTTCTCCACTTAGCAGCAGTTCTGCTTTTGGTTCTCTCCTGGAAACTGGGTCTCATGTAGCCCAAGCTGGCCTGGAACTAGCTATGTAACTGAGGATGAACTTGAACTTCTGATCCTCCTGCTCTACCTCCTGAGTGCCGAGTTTACAGGCACACACCACCATTTGAGGCTTATGTGACACTGGGCACCAGGGCTTCATGAACGCTAGGTGAGCACACTCTGCCTACAGACAGAGTCACATCCCCAGCCCTCTACTTTATTTTTATCTCTTCAGGAAACTTGCCAGACTTTGACTTCAGGGCATTTGCAATTATGTCTCAGCCCGTTCATTTTGTTACATATATCCCTTCCAGGTCATGATCTATCACTGGCTGCTGATTGCATCCCCGTTCTTCCCCAAACTGCCTCCCACCCATTTTGCACTCACACACACACAACGGGGAGGGGGCTGCAGTGGGATCCTCTGGTATCAGAGCCTTTCTCTTTGCTTGTCTCTCCCGGGCCCTTGCCTACTCACATCAGCACTTGAATGTCTCCCCATCGTTTCAATTTTGCTTAGTGTCCTAAGAGTCAATCATAAATTTTTAAATATCCCACCCATCCCAGTCAGTCTCACCCAAGATCTTGCTATTTGAGGCTAGAAGAAAAAGCAACTCCAGTATTCACAGTTATGTGACTCCAGTCTCCAGTGAAATAAAGAACCGATCTCACAAACACAAATGAGTCTGTCTTCCGGTCCTGACAGCGTGGGGAGCAGCTGTTAATTCACAAACACACCTTGTGATGATACAACACAATGATGTGTTACCCAAGGTCCCAGGAAGTGTGCCCACAAACATCAGCCTATTATCTACACTCAGTCTGCACTCACATAGATCACTAATACTAGTCAGATTCATTCCAGAGCATCACAAAACAGAAACATTCAGCCAATGAGGTGCGTGAAAGAGTGGAAAAGAGTGAGCCCCAGCCTCAGACTTCCTGGGTTCAGGCTCCCTTGTTCACATGAAAGGCAAGAGGTTCAACCAAAACTTCAGGAAGAAAATCCCCACCCATATAGCAGCACCCCACAGCTCCCAACAAGTCACAGGCAAACCACAGGCATTGGGAGGAAGAATCTGCTTAGATATCTGGGAAGCCAATGCTCAGTCTTAACCAAAGCTGAGCAACCATTCTTCTCAGTCACACACACACACACACACACACACACACACACACACACTTGTGCAAATCCACCAAGTGGAAGGTAACCTCTGCAGGCAGTGACCGTGGATATTACTTTTCTCATTGCTGTGACAAGGCTTATGTCAGATGAAAGAAGCCACTCAAAGGAGAAGAGATTTCTTTTGGTTCACAGTCCAGAGGGAAGAGTCCATGGGAACATGGAAGGCACAGCGGCGGGAGTGGGAAGCACCTAGTCACACAGCAGGAGCTGTCAGGAAGCAGAGGGCTGGCGCTGGAAGTGGACTGGGCTACAGCCCTCAAGTCTTATCCCCACTGATCTAACCTTGCCAGCCAGGTCTCGCCCCCCCCCCCACAAAGGTTCTACAACCTCCCCAGGTGGGTAAGCCTGTTCAAATTATTCCAGTGTGAACTCATTGTTGCCCATCGAATGCAGCCACCACAATGAAGATTTTTCAGTGAGGTACCAGGGGCCCACCTACCAGGACACCAGGCTAGAACCCAATTGCCTGCATCGGGTAAGAACCAACCAAGTCAGGCACTGCTCCCAAAGATATCTGTTACATCTCTCACCCACAGGGCCACAGGGGTACTTTAAGCATAAAACTTAATGTTTGAGTGAGCTACTTGAGAGGGTCAGGGAGCCAAGAGGGACCCCTGAACCTCAGACCCCTGCACTCTGCCTATTGCAGAGCTACTCTGTATTCATTCCCCAGGGCTGTTAGAGCAAATAGCCCCACATTCAGAGACTTGAAGCAATAAAAATGTTTGTTTTTCTAATCTGCAGGAGGAAGAGCTGAGGGTAAGGATGCCCAGGAGAAAATCAGCTCCATTCTTGTCTCGCCCTCATAGTAGCTTCCAACAAGCCTTGGGGTTCCCTAGCTACAGATGCCATGTCCCAGCTGTGCCTGCCACCCCATCATCTGGCATTAGTCTTTTAGTATGTTCATATTACAGGTTTAATGTTCATCCAGGATTGAGAGCCTTGCTGTTATCTACAAAGACCCTTCTCCAAGTGATGTCCCAGATAGAGGAAGACATGTTGGGGTAGGGGTACCACTCATCCCAAAATCCATGCTCTGAAAGGGACACTTTAAAGAGGGGATCCCTCTGTCTCCACGTCTTGCATGTCTGTCAGTGAGCCTCACACAACCATGTGCTCTTTGGAGAGCACCACAGCAATGTTCCTCTTGCCTGTTCCAGCTGTTTAAGAGAAGAAGCAGTGGGTTTAATTGTTACCAAATGGGCACATTTTAGGAGCCTAAAATATAAGTGAACTCCTCTTACAGTGGACCACAAACTCCTTTACAGTGAGTAGACTCTTCCTGGAACAGCCTATGGTTAGACTCTTCAGTTTTCCTCGCTACTGGGCTGTTTGTATGGGGGATAAGAGAGAACTAACCCAGAGAAGCATTATCTTTCAGGCATTCATTCCACAGACAGTGAGTGGCCAGCACTGGGAATGGAGGAGGAGAGCAGAGGCCTACTCTCTAAGACATCACAGCTCAGATGGTGACACAGAGAAACACTCAATTCCCCCATCAACCCCAGGGACCAGGCAACAATGAACCTTCAAGTTTGAGCACATGAGTAGGAGGCAGCACCCCAGAGAGGGGGACCCAGGTCTCAGAAGCATCAGCCTGTGGTGGGCAAACATGGAAGGTCACTTAGAGCAAAGGCCATGAAGACATAAAGTCCTGGGGATCTTGCAGGCTCACGTTGCAGGAGGAACTAGAAGTCAAAGCCAAAAATGGCAGGGGAGGCTGGTTTGGAAACCACCTTAGATGCCACTCTGTGTAGCATGAATCTTAAAAGTTCTTATTAATAAAATCAAACCTGAGCCAGGTATTGGGGTAAACGCTGGAAGATCAGAGAGAGAACAGGCTACAGCCACCTCACCTTGCCAGTTCCTCAGCTGATCCTGTTTTCTCAGACTGGAAGCCTCTGAGTCCTCATCCAGAATGAATCTCAGCTGAACTGCTGCTCCAAAGCCTGAAACCTTAACCAGGTAAAAGCTTCTAGTTTCTGGTCCTCATGCCTTATATATCTTTCTGTTTTTGCCATCACTCCCTGGGATTAAAGGCTCACTTCTTGGGATTAAAGGTGTATGTCACCATGCCTGGCCTTGAACTCATAGAGATCCAGAGGGATTTCTACCTCTGGAATGCTAGGATTAAAGGTGTGAGTGCCACCATTTTCTAGCCTTTGTATCTAGTGGCTGTTCTGTCTCTGACCCCAGATAAGTTTATTAGGGTGCACAATATTTTGGGGAACACAATACCACCACACTCTGAACTCCTGTCTGCACACATGGGCTATCACAAACATATCAACGTCAGCTCTCCACTTCCTGTAGCTGGGACATCCAGGTACAGCCTGTGCGCTGAGAACTGCGAGGGTAGCTCCTGCCATCAGACTCCGGCACAGGGGCAGGCTGGCCTGGCCATCACACTCCTTCCCACCCCTGACAGCCCTTCCTAGGAAATGCAGACTTTGGCAGTCAGATATTTTGGGACTTGAAAGTAACACCAGCTCTACATTAGAACTAATCAGAGTGAAGTTTGACAGACTGTCATGTAGCTTGCTTGGTAACTCCTGCTAGCATTTACAACATATAAATAAGTCATAGCTATTGTAGCGAGCAGAAAGCTTGCACTGAGAGGACAAATAAGAACAGGGTAACAGGTTGGCCAACTGGGAATGTCTATCAGGGCATTACAGGAATTATTTTAGGAAGAGAGCATGAGAACAGATTTATGAGCTAGAAGGAGGCTCACACTGCACACTCGTGCAGATGGAAAAACATGGCCACCCCGAGAAGGGAGGTTCAGGGAGAGCAAACGGGACCTGTGGAACAGAAGCAAGTGCTCTGGACATCAGCAGCTGGTATCCCTCTCTCCAGGCCTCATGTAACAGCACCTACAGAATGGGACAATTGGAGGTGGTCTCCCTATTACACAGAGCTACTGTCAGGATCTCACATGCAGACTCTTAGGAAAGTATCTGGTATCCTGCATCACGTCAAATACCATTACTGTGGGGATTGAGAAAAAGAGACACTGAGCCCTTGGACACTGGGAAGACAGCCATGCAAGTTCCCTTCATATACCCAACCTCTCCTCCAGACTAGTATTTAGCCTCTAATAAGCTGAAAGATGAGCAGCAATCAATTCTGCATGAAAAATGAAATTAACAGAGAGCAGGAATCCAACTTCTGTCCGCAGGTGGAAATGGAGAGGAATGGGTGTGGGGGCTTGGGCTGAAACACAGACATGCTGCAGGATATGCAGCATCTAAACTCCTGCCCCAGAGCCTCCAGCTTTGAAGGCCAGGCGCTCGATACAAAGAAGATAGACGGTTTGGAAGAGGTTCAGAGATGAACACAGCAGCAACAACATTAAGGGGCTGGTTTCCAGGATTGATTTAGGAAGGAAGATTAAGGACGCTAAGTGTGTACAGCCTTCCTAATCACCGACTAAGTGAAGACAAGACGAACATCAGCGGATGTTTAAAGGTAGGAGTGGTAAGGATAGAGAGGATTATATAAGCAAGGTTCTCAGTTTATGCAACATCATGTAAACTGCCTTAAAAGCTATGGGGTGAAGACTTGGCTCCTCCTGTGACTGAGCTGGAGAGAGAGGATCTTGAGCTGAGCTTCCCGTAAGGAGGAGACTCTCTTCCCAGACAGAGATGGAAGGAAAGCTGAAGCTGTTCTTTGCTTATGGAACAATGGGCTGCGTTCAGTGTAGCAGACCAGGGTTTGGGTAGACAGGGCTGGCCTGAGTGGGATCAGCAGAGATGCCATTTGCCTTCAGCAGACTCACCTCTTCCTGGTGCACCAGGGCAGGGTAAGCCAAGCCAAGCCCTGGGGCTAGCCTGTCCACCTGTGTTGAATGAGATCTCAGTGGCTGGCTTCCCAGCTCACCTTCCTTCTTCTACGTGCTGCTCACTGGTATTTTAGGTCTCTCAGAGTCTAATCCAGGCTCCTCAGTTCTTACTAGCACTAATAATGAAACGGGGTGTTTTATGGGTTCTGTGCTTGCTACTGCCTTTGAACAATTCTCATGGTAGTTAAATTTTGTAGTATGGTAGTGGTGGGATAGATAGTCCCGATGGCGGTGACGGTGATGAGGTGGAATTGGTATGATAGTGGTCAGGATGACATGGGTAGTAGGGAAGAAGTGATGGTGAAGGTAGAAATGGTGATGGTAACAGGGTTAGGGGAGATATGATGCGGCAGTGGCGATGGTGGTGGTAATGGTGAGTTGTAACAGTGAAGGTGTGGCAAGTGGCGGTGGAGGTAGAAATAGCCGTGGTGGTAATGATGGTGGCAGAGGTAGTGGTGGTGAAGGTGGTAAGACGGTAATGATGGAGGTGGTGGCCATGGCGATGGTGGCAGACGTGCTGATAGTGGAGAAGATAAAGGTGATGGTGAGCTGGCGGTAGTGGACATGGAAGTGACCGTGGACATGGGTGAGGTGGTGACAGTTATGGAGTATGGTAGATGTGACGTGGCAGAAGCCATGTTGATGGTGGTGATGGGAGTGGTCATGGTCATGTTGATGGTGATTACAGAGGCAGCAGTGGTAGAAGGAAAGATGGTAGTGGAGGGAGTGGAGGTGGAGTGACGGGAGGAAGTGAGAGCGAGGGGGTGGAGTGGTTGTGATGCGGCAGTGGGGCACTGAAGGCAGTGATGGTGGAGGTGATGATGATGGAGGCGGTGGAAGCAGAGCAGAGGAAGGCAATAGTGAGGTGCTTACAGTGCCTGTGAGGGTGATGCAGCTAGAGAGGGAGGCTGTGACGGTAGAGATGTCAGTAGTCACGGCCGAGGTGCAGGTCGTGGTGTAGACGGCAGGGGGTGATGGTGGAGGTGATGGTAGTGGTGGAAGAGGCAGCTCCTTTTTCTCATAAACCCAAGGACAGATAGTGAGATACCTACAGATGAGGACCACCGTCAAGCTGAGCAAACAAGCCCTTTCTCCTCTATACTCTTCATCCCAAACTCTACTCTGATCCCTCTTCCACACAGACACTCATTTTAATGTGATGTACACATGATATGTATATATTCATATATTATTCTCTCATGATTACATCTCTACTAATCATGTTACCCATTTCTTTTTGTTTTGTTTTTGTTTTTGTTTTTTTGTTTTTCTAGACAGGGTTTCTCTGTGTAGCTTTGCGCCTTTCCTGGAACTCACTTGGTAGCCCAGGCTGGCCTCGAACTCACAGAGATCCGCCTGCCTCTAGCCTCCCAAGTGCTGGGATTAAAGGCATGCGCCACCACCGCCCGGCTGTTACCCATTTCTTAAATCATGAAAATGCAAAATAGGAGCCTCTATTCCATTATTTCCAAGTAAGCATTTAGCCAAAAATTCCACAACAGCTTCCTCATGTTAATTCACCCCATCAGGAGGAACCGTGTTCTGCACAGCTCCTGACATACACTGCCCTGTCTTCAGCAGACAGCTGCACGGGACTATGATGACAGTAATGGATCAGATGGTGATGCTGGTTTCCTTGCTTATAGCTTTGTTTTAGATGTTGGATTAACATTTGGGATCCTAAATATAAAATCACTTTTTTAATTGGGTGGAAAATATCGTATTAGTGACAGTTGTGTGCCTAAAAATGAAAATGAAGATATATTCTACTGGGGGAAAATGTCAAGAAAGGCACTCAGTAGACAGTATCTGGAGGGGTTCATTTATACTAACGGTAACAAACTAGGCCCTATTCTGTCTCTTACTGCAGTGGTACCGCTATCTTTCAGAGCTGGATGAACCCCAGTGTCATCATTTACTGCTACCTCAAACTCTGCTGATTCACTGGCCAAATATGACTCAGCCATTCTCTCTTTGATGGACCCCAAGGCTGCCTCCTCTGACCACAGTTAACAGAACAAACATGAAGCTCTGGGCCCAGACTAGAGAGTCTCTGGGGCACACTCTAGAGTGGGGTTACTATGTCATGAGATACATGAACACAAATGACATTATGTCTGTGAATATTTACAAGTACAGATTGCTAACAGAATGCCTGACCCACCCTGGCTGGTAAGTGGTATGAGAGATGCCTCTGTGCTCCAGGCCTGCTCACCCAACTGCAGTATTTTGATAGAGAGCTAGCCACCCATCTGCTCATTCTAAGCACACTGTAACCACTTAGCCACATTCCCTGCAGTTTGGACTATTTCTGTCACGCAACTCTTGTTCCCCTCCTATGTCTGAAGCAGATTCTGTCCCTTGGAATTTGCTGCTCCAAACGAAGTTCCACCATTGGAAGCAGTAAGTCTGTGTCCAAGGTGGTGCGTCCTTCCACATCTTGCCTAGGATGGACCTCTTGAGCACCCTCACCACTGCTTGTCTGGACACCTTGTGAGGGTGTTTCCTCTGGGCTTCTTAGCTCAAATGGGAGGAAAGAGCTTTGCATGTGATGAGCAACTCTTAACTTTCTAAATCTGTGGATGGACAAGGCTCTGCAATGGACTTAATGCTTTTCTCCCTCCAAATCCCTGTGTTGAAATCCCACCACAAGCAGACAGTATTAGGAGGTAGGACCTTTGGAATACTGTGAGATTATAAGGATAGAGACTAATGAATGGCACTAGTGCCCTTATGAAAGGGGCCAAGAGAGCTCATTAGCTCTGTTTCCTCCCTGTGAGGACACAGAGTAGGTGGCAGCCTATAACTCAGAAGAACACCCTCACCAAAGCCTGGCTACACAACACCCTTGACCAAGACTGCCAGGCTCAGCACTGTGAGAGTTGTTCTAATCCTCCTGCCCTGTAGTGTTTGCTCACAACTGCCTGGACACCCAGCTCCCTGGAAGCAGAGTGTGAGATGGAAAGTCACATGTAGAAATTTATGTATGATTATGGTAGTTAATCTAATGTTAACTGGGCCACAGCATTTCCAGATTAAACGTGGTTTCCAGGTGTTCCTGAGAGGGTGTTTCTGGATGAGATTAGGATTCACATCAGTGGAGTCAGTACAGTAGAACACCCTGCCTAATGTGGGTGTTCCTTGACCACTCAGAGAGGGCAGGAAGGAAAGAAAGGAGGAAGGAAGGAAGGGAGGGAGGGAAAGTAGAGTAGGAAGAAAGGAAAGATGGAGGAAGGAAGGAGGGAGGGAGGAAGGGAGGGAGGGAGGGAGGAAGGAAGAATTTTTCCCTTCTGCCTTCAGATTGCACGCCAAGGTGGAACACTGGGTTTTCTCCCAGTCTTGGTCTGTGACTTGCACTGTTGGCTCCCTGGTTCTCAAGCTGTCAGGCTCAGACTGGAATTGTCCCACTGGCTTTCTTAAGTCTTCAGCTTGCCCATGACAGATGGTGAGACTTGTTGACCTCCACAGCCCCATGAGCCAATTCCTCATAATCTCTGGGATTGGCTTTTTTCTCTGGAGAACTCTGGCTACTTCAGGGATGTTCTCATCAGATGTGAGATGGGACATGGAGAATATAGGATTGTGCAGGAAAATAAACAAACCGGCAATGTGGTCAACGCTAGGGCTTCAAACTTGTCCCAAACAGCAGCCAGACTGGGCCTTGTAGCCTTGTGTAAACTAGGAAAAGGCATGTCCTGGGCCAGGCTATTTCCTGTAGCTGTGGGTAGAGCCCAGGGAAGGAGGAAGCTGAAAACCCCAGCAACAGGGAAGTGTGGATCAGCCACAGAAAGATATCTAGGCAGAAAAGTTCTGGAAACCCTGCTCATTAAGTCTAGGTCACCGTCAATGAGACCTTTTAACTATTTGTGTTTTCTTCTCTCCTAAGAGATCCCTGTCTCACATCATTTGCCTGTTTTTCTGTTTGAGTTCTTGTGTTTTCCTAGTTTATTTGCATCTGTTTTAACATATTCTAGATTAGGTGTTCCAGATAACTTCCTACCTATCTCCTTTTATGACAACTTGAAGGCTTCTTGATGTTCCTTCTCTGAAAAGAAGTCCTGAGCTAGAAGGAAACCCCTCAAATCCTCTCCACCTCACAGCTGGGATCTTCCTACAAAGCCTTCAGCCTCAAGACCGCAAAGATATTCTACATTTCCACTGCTACTTTTATAAGATAGGTTTTTGAAAAAAATTAGATCTGTTTATTTTACATGAACATGTTTTACCTGCATGCATATATGTGCACCATGTGCATGCACTGCCTGCAGAGTTTTTAAAAAAAGAGGGTGTCAGGGCCCCCCCAAAACTGGAGTATGAATTGTGAGCTGCTACATGGGTGCTGGGAATCAAACCCAGATCCTCTGAAAGAATAGCAAATGCTCTTAAATGCTAAGCCATCCCTCCAGCCCCAAGATAGCTTAACTCTGTCACTGGTATGGAATGTAGATCCAATATTATCTTCTACCTAAGCAATGTGTTCTTCTCCTGGGTGTGGGACTGGTCTGATCAGACATCACGTTATACACTGTGGGTCTGTTTCTGAGCTCTCCTCCTGTCCCGTTGACCATCTTCCATCAGTCTCTCACCGACACTGTATGTTTTAATTTGTTCAGTTCTGTGCTCATCATCGCTTCCTAATGCCTTCTAATATGGACTTTGGAAATATCCCCCCTTTCAATATGTCTTTTTTTAATTGTCCAGGTAATAGATGGGCCTTTATTCTTCTAAATAAATAAGCTTATTGGGTTCCCAGAAAGAAAGAAAAAAAAACTTACTAGAATGCACATTAAGATTACATTAATCCCAGCACTCAGGAGACAAAGGCAGGCAGATCTCTGTGAGTTCAAAGCTAGCCTGATCTACATAGCAAGTTCCAGCCAGTGGGTGCTACATAGTAAGACTCTGTCCCAAATAAAATAAAATAAAACATTACATTGAAGTCATTGATTAATTTGGAACATACCAACATCTTTACAATGTTAAATTGTTCTATATATGAACTTAATTTATGTTTTCATTTATTAAAATCTATTTTAGGAGAGATAGCTCAGCAGGTAAGAGCACTGGCTATTCTTCCAGAGGACCTAGGTTTAATTCCCAGCACCCACATGTTAGCTCACAACTGTCTGTAACTCTAGTTCCAAGGGATCTGATACCATCACACTAATGCACATAAAATAAAGTTAAATGAATTACTTGAAAAAAAAAGAATGTGGTTTAAAAAAATAAAAATAAAATCTACTTTTATGTTCCATAATAGTTTTAATTTTTTCCCTGCCTTCCTTCCTTCCTTCTTTCCTTCTTTCCTTCATTCCATTCTTTCTTTTATTCATGTGTGTACATATCTTTATATCTTTAAGTATGCCGTGTGTGTGTCTATGTGTCCGTGTATGTGTCTGTGTGTCTGAGTGTGTTTGTGTGTGCTGTGTTTGTGTCTGTGTGTGGTGTATCCAATAGAGGCCAGAAGAGGGCATAAGATCCAGAGCTATAGTTAAAGGCACTCATGAGCCATCATGTGGATGCTGGGAACTAAACCTGGATCCTCTGAAAGATCAACAAGTGTTTTTCACTGCTGAGCCATCTCTCTCCCTCTACATGTTTCTCACAAAGGCCTTCTGCGTTCTTCGTCAGTTAACACAGATGTGTTACTATTCTGAATAGTGCTTTATATTATGCAACCTGGTTGTCTTCTATTAATGAGGGAAATACTACTGGGAAACATGGGTTAACTTTCAATCCAGTAGTCCATTAAACTTAACAAATTTTCTGTTGGTTCTGTTAGGTTTTCCATGTATATAATCACATTGTCTGAACAGCAGCTTTGTCTCCTTCATACCCTTACATCATATATCCTTTAATCTAGTTTCCTTGTCCTATTCCTTTGATCACGATATGAGTTGACTACACAGGTTGTCAGTCACTCTTGTCTTGGTCCTAATCATAAACAGCCTAACTTTTCTCCATAATGTTGTTCATGTTCCTTTTTGTCTGCACAGATCTTAGAAAGCTAAGGAAATGTCTTTCTAGCCCTGATTTTTGAGGTGTTTCCCCATAAGTGGACAGATGCTTTTTCTGTGACCCCTTGGGTTCTCTTAGTCTATGAATGTGTGCACTATATAGGGAGATTTCAAAGGATAAATCCCTCCTGAACATGATGCATTTTTCCTTTTTATTGCATGTGCATATGCATACATGTTTGTATGAGTGTGGGTACCCCTGTGTGTAGAGGCCAGAGGTTGATGCCAGATGTCTTCCTCAATTGTCCTCCACCTTATATATTGTAGCAGATCTCTCACTTAAACTACAGCTCACAAGTTTGGCTAGTCTAGCTAGCAGCTTTCTCCAGGGATCCCCTGTCTCCATACCCTGAGCTCTGGGATTACAGGAAGGCAGCCACGCCCACCTCGCACTTATGTGGCTACTGGGAGCCCAAAGTCTGGACATTATACTTGCACAGTGAGTTCTTTACTCACTGAGGCCTCTCCCGAACTACACTTCTGACACTGTTGGGTTGGTGAGTTAGTCTTTCAGATGGCCTGTGTACACAATAGTGAAGCATGCTTGCACTTTTCATTTCTTTTATGCTCCTACAGAGATAATTAAACTTGGCCCCTGCTGGGCACTTTCTGACCTGGTTTCACAGACACAGGTCCTTCTGGACACTGAGGTCTCATCTCCATGTCACATCATCAGGAGGCCCACTCTGGCCACCCAAGCCTGTGTTGTGCCTTATTCTTACACTGGTACTTTGTGAGGTGGTGGCAGGGAGTGGAGCATCCAACCCTGTGTAAGCTGATCATCTATATGCTTTTTCATTCCTGTTATGCTCATCTGAAAGATCACAAGCACCTTTTCAAGGTTATGTCCCCCTGCTGAGGACACATTTGGAACACAAGAGACGTGAGGACTTGATGTGCAGACATTGTAAGTGGTACAAAGCACAGATTATACCAGCAGACAAGGGACTGACTTAAGACATTTCCAGTCACCTAAAATCCCTCATAGAAACTGATACATCTTGGAAGACACTGCCAAATCTAAGCACTCAGTGAACACACCTAGTGCACAGCACCGTCAGAACTTCAACAGAGCTACAGAATCAAATCCTCACTCTTCCTGAGCTTCCATGAGTCACAGAAGGGCCGCGTACAGCAGGCTTCTTTTTGTCTTCCACAACAAGAAGAAAGACAACAAGAGCCATAGTTACTTGAAGGAGGAGGACTAGGGATCTGCAGTCACTGAGAAGAGGCACATAGAATAAGAGGCTCCTATAGGCTGCAGAGTCAGATGATGAGAGAGGAATAGACTTGGCCTGCTGAGCTCAGAGGTAAGACTGGGGAGGGTTGGCAGACAGCTGCAATCTCACCCAGCTCCCTGGGAGGAAAGGATTCTTCACTCAAGGTCCACACCCAAGCTACAAGAAGGAAAGAAGCAAAGCAAGAAGCAGGAGTACAAGTTAAATGCTCTACTAGGCTTTGAGTAAGTCTCTAGATACTTTCCACATCATCAGTCTTTATCACCGTGGCATTAGGTCGCTTTGGCTGTGGACACAACCCTTTTCTAGTGTGTGCGTTTACAGTGCCTGAGCACCCCAGCCCCATGCCAGAGTTGGGAAAGAAATGTCAAAGTTAAGTGACCACAGTGGTTTCTCCTATGGGGTGGGAGGGTCCCAAATGGGGCAGTGTAAACCCTGACACAGAGAGTGGGTATCTTCTGTGCATAACTCTTGGAAGGCTGAAATCCAGCTTTGCATTTGGCCATTCTGGCATGGGTCTTGTTTAGAGATCCCTTGCTAGGAAGTCTTCAGTCAACTGAAGTCCATCCCTGGGAGGGACACAGTGCCCCTGACTCACTGCTCAAAGGGACAGGTTTCCAAGATTCCAAGGGCCTAAGACTCTCTGCAGTTGGGACAGTCACAAGCATTCATTACTGACTTGGGACAGTCACTAGCATTCATTACTGACTTGCTCAGTAACAATACATCACCTCACACCATTTGGGAAGTGTCTCGCTTTTCCATATTTTGTGTTTCCCACATACGCAAGGCTGTGTTAAAATGCTGGTAGCCTTTAAACCACATGAGTGCAAGTGATTTCTCCTCCCCTCACCCAGCACGATGTGGCTGTCCTTATGGCTTGGGCTATGTTATTTGTGTACCGAACAACAGATGGTACCATCTTTTAAAGGCGAGAATGAACTCCAACTCAGGCCACTTCGGATTTTTTTTTTTAAAGTTCTACAACTTCTTGTGATTCTAGGAAGTATATCATTAATTCACCCAGAGTGAAACTGCACAGTGCCCCTGCTTGCCCCATTCCAGTCCTCGGCTGAACTTGTCACATGTGTGCAGAGCATGTCCTCTTCACTCCTCGTTCACAGGACAAGAAGCGAAGTGACTGCCGTGTGGGAGCCTGCCAGCCCCTGTTGTCTTTTCTCTCATTCTTACAGCAGCACTACTCTACTGCCCCGTGTTTTCCAACATCCCATGCTATTGTGAAGGTGAAAACTAACGACCGTTGTACCCAGCTCTGAGTTTCCGTCTCCTATGTTCTGAATCCGGAGATGAGACCACTTAAACTTACTTCTATGTATAGAATTAAATCAACACCCAATAAAGACTTCCGGGGGCCTGAGCTTCCCCAAAATTGCTGTTCCTCCCATCTCTAAACCAACAAAGACAGTATCATTTCACAAAACAGCCATGAAGAAATTCAGCAGCTCTGGGTTGTTTCCTTGATGGTTTTTCAATGCTTAAATAAAAAACTGGGCTGAGGAGATAGCCAGGTGGGTGAACAGCCAGCCTTGCAAGCACACAGATTTGGGCTTGACCTCAGCAACCATATAAAAAGCTGGATATAGTGGTGTATCACCTGTAATCCCAGCACTGGGGAGGTGGATACACTGAGCTTACTGGTCAGCCAGCCTTGTCTACTTGCTGAGCTCCAGGTTCGGTGAGAGACTGTCACAGAAAATAAGGTAGACTGCTCCTGAGGAATGATACCCAAAGTTATCCTCTGTTACACACACCTTCACATGCCTACCCACACCCACAAAAATCATGCACACATGCACACAAACATGCATGCAGGTACACATATACATACACAGACAAGAAAACTCTGCCTCTTTCATCTCATTGCTTCTGAGCCTCTCCTTCATTGTCTCACCACCTCTATGGTGCCAAGGGCTGAAGGGAAGTGCTCTCTTACTGTGAGGACTCTCCACAAGCCAGTGAGGAGCCACTGACAGGAGGGGACCACTGGACAAAACTCATCCTGGAGGCTGTGAAAAGAACCCTCAGCATTCTAAAGTGCTATGGCTCTGAAAGCATGAGCTCAGGGGAATTGGCATAAATCTCACTAAGAGAGGGTGGGTTTCTGATGAACAGTCTCCCTACAAAGTCCACCAGTCTGCAGCAGCACATGAGCACCTGAGGCAGTCCACAGGCATATGAAGAAGCTGTAAGGCAGAAAGCCCCCTTAGTACACTTGGCCTAGCCAGAGGCTGCTCCATATGGGTGCCAAGCGGGCCCATAACTGTAGCCACATGACCGCCAACAGTAGAGAGCCTGAGAGAAGCAGTGGGCTTGGGCCCTGTATGAACTGT
>CABHPP010108130.1:0-14039 GCA_902168425.1 Peromyscus attwateri
TCATTTCTCTTATTACTTCATGTTAATGTGACTGAGGCTAGCATCCCCACACAGGCATTTCTTTGACCCCTGGTTTTCACAACTCTGAGAACATGGAACACATCTAGAGCAGTGTTTCTCAAGCTATGGGTTATGACCCCTTTGGCAAACTTCTATCTTTAAAAATACTGAAATTACAATTGATAACAATAACAAAGTTACAGTTGTGAAGTGACAACAAAAATAATTTTATGGTTGGGGGTCACCTCAACATGAGAAACTGTATTAAAGGGTCACAGCCTTAGGAAGGTTGAGAACCACTGATCTGGAGGCAGAAAGAGAACTTTGGTTTTCCTTTTGCTTAAGGGGCCAAGAAATCAATTCAATTCAATTAAAAATTGTTCCCATCTATAACATGGCACAAGTTTCTGACTTTGAAAAACAAACAAAAAGTTTGGACTCAGTGGCAAAGGTCTTGTCACACATCCATCAAGCTAATTTAAAACTTTTCTAGATGTGTCCAATGCCCTCTGAGGCTGAAGCTTGTTGTTCCACAACAGTTTCTATTCCTCATCTAATTGCCCAAAAAGACCCTCTACTACTGCCCTTTGCTTTGTTCCAAGTTCTCCAATGTGGGTGGTTAGAGCACCTCACACATTGTACCTCTTCAGCCCCTCTGGACTCTGCCATGTTCTTTGAGGTTATAGAGGGGTTATTACACACATTTAGATCTCAGTCACTCATCTGACATCCCCACCTCTTATTTGATTGCTGAAATGAGCTCTTGAATATTTTTAATGTTTTTAACTGAAATAGAATTATATCCCCTTCACCCTGCCTTTCCCCACTTCTCAGGTCCCCCCACTCACTTGCAAATGCATAGCTTCTTTTTCTTTAATTCTCTCCTCCATCCCCATCACACTATAAGCACCTGGATTCATGCTCCTTAACACTTTTAAATGACTGAAACATGTATATTAACTGTTTGAGCCAATAGGAAATGTATTGTTTAAAACCAGCATTGTTTATCTCACATTCATCAAAAACTCTGCTATTTGAATCTCATTAAAAGTAAACATGCTAGGCACTTTTGTGTGGTTGTGAAACAAAATTCCTGAGGAAAAGGATTTACTGTTGGCCATTGTTCCAGGGGATTCAGTTGGCCATCGCTTGATCCCACGTGTCTGGGGAGAACGTCATGGTGGTGGAAGTCTATGACAGTGCCTCTTCTTCTTCTTCTTGTGCTATACAGGAAAGAGTTGGGGTAAGACAGGTCTGAAAACAAATTATACCCCCAGGGATGTGCCTCCATTGTCTGCTTCCTTTGGTAAGTGCCTACCTCCTAAATTTTCAAGAACCTCTCAAAAAACCACCACCAGATGGGAGCAAGCATATGACACATGAGTTTCCGGCAAAGACATCATCCTTAAATCAGAAAACAGTTAAATAAAACAGAACCAAATGTTGCCAGTATCTCCAGTCATGGTAGCTATAACATAAAATCTTTCTTAGTTTTTAGTTTATAATTCTAAAGGAAATAAATAAATAATAATATTAATCAAATAATGTCTCAGCTATTGAGAAGGTTCAGTGAGTAAAGGTCCTTGCTGCCAAGCCTGATCACATGAGTTCCACCCTCAGGGCTCACACGGTGGAAGAAGAGAACTGACTTGTATAAAGTGTCCTCTTGACATCATCTTCCACCTATATACCATGGCTTGGGTGTACACACACACACACACACACACACACACACACACACACACGTTAAAAAATAATCAAATAGAAACTGTAGTCTAAGCAGTAGGAAAGACTAAATTCTTAAACTAGAATTTCAAATGAAATGATCCAGAAAATTATACTTTAAAATTTTTCTTTAAATATATAATAATATATTTTAAAAACCAAATTAGAAACTTTATATATAACTTTATGTATAAATATACTTTAAAAACCAAATTAGAAACACCAAAAAATAAGACACTTTTGAATTTCTTGGGACTTTTGCATTATTTTTAGAAAAAAAATACATTTGAATACTATCAAATAGTAGCATAGGTGTGAATGAGTTGCATGAAAACCAAGGTCAAACTGGTTCTGTTGCTAATTGCTGGCATCACCTGTCACTCATGGATAATCTAATAACTCTTGTGCCAAACAGTACTGCTTAATAGGAACTAAAATAGCATACCTGAGATCTAGAAGTAACTATATTCCCATTTTACTTTTGATAAAATATATTTTTATTTTATACACATGAGCATTTACACTGTGTCTGTAAATAATGTACATGCAGTGCCAGAAGAGGTCAAGAAGGAGCATGGATCCATGCGACTGGAGTTACAGAAGATTGCTAGTCTCCAAGGTGATGGGAATCAAACCTGAGTCCTTTGGAAGAGTAGCAAGTGCCATTAAACTCTGAGCCATGTCTCCAGCATTGTAAGCATAGATATAAATAAATCTTAAATGTAAAAAAGAGCAGTTCTTGATTGCTGAGATATCACTTTAACTTATTTTGTCACATGAAGATAGAAAAATACTTCTAATCCTGGCAAGCACCTACCTTGGAACCAGGTGAACTCTGGTCTTGGGAAAGGGGCTTTCCAGGGAGATGGGAAGACTTAAAAGGAAAACTTGACCTAATTTTCACTCAGTAGCTACTAGACCAAGTAGACAGAGAGGATGGCAGATGTCTCTAATACCAAATATCATCAATACTTATGAGTAATAGTTGAGTAATTTCAAGATCTATATTGTTCCCAAGACTGAAAGGCAGTTAATAATCTCAGAATAAGCAACAGAAGGATTCCAGCAACTTTGAAGTCTCAACAACATGGCTGCCTAAATAAGACCTAAATAAGAATGACACCAACAGACAGAATGTAATGGAAGGGAGAATCTCATGAAGCCCCATACTTAGACATAGAACTAGAGGCAACTAATGACTGCTAAGAGAGATAGAATTAGTATTCCCTAGGAATGATCTCCCTATATCAATAGCAAGTGGTCAGTCCTGAAATTAAAATGGATATACAAATAACATTATATGGACTAAACAGACTTTATATATTTAGGAAATACATAATAAGAAAAAAAGGCCAGAAGCCATGAATTGGAGAGTTAGGGGGAAATACATAGTCAGGGTTTGAGGGAGGAAAGGAAAATTGGAAAAATATGTAATTACGTATTACTTTCAAAAATAAAAACAAATTTAAAAAATGAGAAAATAAACTGTCATATGCCTCAGTTTAGATGGGTTTTGAACATTATATCCTTTGTATTATTGATATCTTGAAATATCTCTGAAGTTCATATTAATTAAATAGTTTTCAGCACCAAGGACCTTGTCATCTCTTTCACTCCAACTACCTTGTCCTTCACATTGGAAGGTTAGCTGTCACTGTGCTCCTCCTGAGGCAGAGATGAGCTCTCTGCGGGATGGCTTCCATGTCAGCAGTCCTATTGTAGAAGATGTACACACTCCATTGTGTGCTTGTCCTGGAATTTACTTCCAGCCTTGCTAGATTTTCTTTCTTTGATGTAATTTAAATGTGTAACTACACAGGTTTTATAGTGATTGGTACTTATTACTGAGAGACAAGGAAGCACCAAAGCTATACCTCTACAGTTTGTGTGGAGACTGAGTAATGTCTACACACGATAGGCCCGAGCAGCCTGTGAGAGAGTTGATGAGATGGGCTTGGTAACTGTACACAGTTGGTTGTGTTACGTGGAGACTGATGGCTTGAACAACCAACAGCAGATTCAGTACTTCACACAAGCATTCCCACATTATATCCCACTGTAACGAAGATCAAATTCATTCTTTTGTTAAAAATTGGTGTTAACTCAATGGCTGTAATATGATTTCAACATAACAGACGTGTAAAAATAAGAACTCAATGTTTCTCTAATATGCACTGTGTCTGTTAAGTATTTGAAAATACATGAAAATTTTTTTTGTAATTCATGTTAAATAGTTTCTGATTAATCACCAAATTTCATTTGTAATTGTGTAAGCTGATGTAGTATTTTCTTTACTGTTCCATATAGAAATATCCATAGCACATACAACTGTGCACACATGCACGCACACATATACACACACACACAACACTCAGAAGAAAATTATTGAAGATAAAACCTAACCAATAGTGTCTATGTGTGTGTGTGTGTGTGTGTGTGTGTGTGTGTGTGTGTGTATGTGTGTGTGTTGAATATTTGAGAAAGCTTTAACCTAGTATGATTCAGAAAATATGAGAATTGCTCCACCCTTTAGCGATAATATATACTTATTATATACGTATTTGTATCACCACAAATGCAGATAAATTTTTAAGCATATTTTACAGTGTTTTAATTTCTCGACTGGAGAATATGTCAGGATTCCCTGTCAGATAATACTGAACATCAGTGTGTGGGCAGCAGGCTCATTAGCCTGTTTTTAAGGAGCCTTGACTTATGAAATATAAGAACTCCTCAAAGTGCTTTGTAGTTTAGACATGCTCTCAGAGATGTTCCATTTCCTAAGGATAATCATTTTCAGTGAGGCCATAAATAAAATCCCTTCATAAAGATGAAAGCGAGCAAGATTCACTGCTCCCTATACTTTGATCTGCTCCAGCTGGCCAATCACAATGAGCTTACCATTTCGTTTGGCAATCCCAGTCTCTCCAATTGCCAGACACTTAAAGATTGCATCTCCGAGATGCATACTGATCTCCATCTACCCAGAAGAGTCTTCACAGTGTTTTATTTATCCGAGTTTTAATCTTACACTCTCTCCAAATCTTTCCTTTTTTGCCCTTTTGAGGTCAGATTTATCATTGCAGCACCCAGGCCCACTGATAGGTGAACCATTAATCCTAATTCAGTAGGGACAGAATGTCTTTGGAGAAGTTTCATCAGCCTAATGGAAACCACCCTCCCGGCACCTGTAATCTATCTTCCTTGGAAACTACCGAATAGAGGCACTATGCTTATAAATCCCAATTGTGGTAAAGATGTCCCAGTACTTGCCTCTCAGCCAGTCCCATGCTCCTCAGTAACAAAATACATTCTACAGTGGTCTACCAAAGAAAAAGTAGATGAATGAAATGTCTTCTTTATAATTGCATGGGAGTATTTCTGCTGCTTGGAAAGAATAATACATTTACCAGCTCACATATCAGCAACAAGCATTGTATTGAAGAGGCTTGGTGGGGAGTTTTGGAAGCATTAATTCATTCAACAAATCTTTTAAATGTCTGTTATATAAATCCTTAAGAAGTTGCAAAAGAAAAGGAGAAACTGAGGCAATTAACCATTCAAAGGGTATAGGATTTGGGTATGAGTTATTTTGTTAGATTTCTACAAAATGTTTTACAAATGTAAGGGCAGAACAAACACCACTCATTAGCCACACAAATTTATTGCATTTCAATGAGTAGTATTTACATATGTGTGTATGTATGTATGTATTTGAGAGTAAAAGAATAGAAAGTACATTAGAAGTATGAAGCATGAATATTAGTACCTTACCACCATAAAATATCTGAGTCATTGGACATCAAGAATGTAGTTACTTTGATGGGAGAAATTTTTAATATATATATTGGATAATAAGATTTATTTTTAGTTATGTGTGTATATGTATGTAAGTGCAGTTGCTCACAGAGGTCAGAAATATAGGATTCTTCTGGAACTGGACTTAGAGTTAGTTTGTGAGTTGCCCTTTTATAGAGCTTGGAATAAATCTCTGATCCTCTACAATAACAGTATACATGCTCAGCTAACTTTCTAGCCCCTATTTGGTAATTTTAAAATACATATATATTTTTAAATGGTAAGAAACATCACAATATGCTTAGGAATGGAAGATTTGATGAGGGAAGTGACATACTTCTTGATTTTGACCAATGCTTTGGGAATATTGAGCTGTATCAGAATATTATTTCAGAAATAAGCAAGCAAGTAACAAAGATTATTGAAGGCATTACACTTTCCGATTTCAAATTATGCTACGAAATTGTAGTAATAAAAACAATACTAAAATTAAAACAGACTCATAAACCTATAGGGCAGAAATAAGTGAATGCATTTATGGCTAATTCACATTTAACAGAGATGGCAGGAACACACAATGGGGAAGGAACAGTCTCCGTAAAATTCTGGTTATCTATACACCAATGGATGAAACTGCATCCGGATGTCCTACCACATAAAAAATAGACTCAAAATAGATTAGACTTGAGCATAAGACCTGAAACTTTAAAGCATCTAGAAGAAATCAAATAGAAAAATAGTTGGGGCTGGAGAGATAGCTCAGTGGTTAAGAGCACTGACTGCTCTTCTGGAGGTCCCGGGTTCAATTCCCAGCACCCACATGGCAGCTAACAACTGTCTGCAACTCCAAGATCTGATACCCTCACATAGACATGCATGCAGGCAAAATAAATAAAAATAAAAAATAATTTAAAAAAAAAGAAAAATAGTTACTTACATTGCTTTGAGAAATTTTTCTATTATTTTATTGTTCATATATACCTAATACTGAAAATCCAACAAAAGCAAAACGGACTAGAATAACTGCATCAAAAGAAAAGTCTCCTACATAGCTACAAAAACAATTCACAGAGCAAAAGTCAAGCCATCAATTAAGAAAAAATACTGGCAAACAATACCTGTAACCAAGTATTAATACATAAAATATACAAAGAACCCAAAAGACTCAGTAGCAAGAAAATAAATAACATGAGTAATAGTAACAGGAAAAAGACCTTGTCTTTGTTCATTTCCAGTGCTATAGCAAAATACTTAAGACTCAGTAATTTATAGAGAATAAAAATTTATTTCTCATAGTTATGAAAGCTGTGAAGATCCAGATAAAACCTTGAGAGTTTCAGCATCTTGTAAACATTGTTTTCTCTTTTCAAGGAGGTATTTTGTTGTTGTGTCCCCCTTCAGAGGGAACAAATACTATGACCTTTATATTGCAGATGAGAAAGAAAGGCAAAAGGGAAAAGAACTAACTCCCATCATTTTATATGAGTGTATTAATTTCATATCACTAGAACAAAATGCCATAAACAGGTTAAACAGGCAATTAGAAGAGTTTTATTCTATTTCAAGTCCAAGATTAGTCTGCACATTGATTGGTTCTCTGACCAGAGCAGTAGATAGCTATGGCAGGCTACATGTCAGAGCCAGTGGCCAACTCAAGAAAGAGAAAAGAAACGATTCATAGCTTCCCCCACTGATAGGGGGATGCAAATACCCTAATAATTTGCAAAAGTCCCCAGCTTTAAAGGCACACACACACACACACACACACACACACACACACACACACCTCACACTATTGCTGTAGCTGGAGAATTTCTCTCCAGCTCCCAAGTCCCTCCAGTCCCGGAGCCCACTTATAAAATAAACACACAGACTCTTATATTATTTAAACTGCTTGGCCATTAGCTCAGGCCTATCATTGTCTAGTTCTTACTCTTATATTTAGCCCATTTCTATTAATCTATACTTTGCCACGTGGCTCGTGGCTTACCGGTACTTTACATCTTCCTTGTCCTGGTGGCGGCTCCAGGCAGTCTCTCCTATCCTTCCTCCTGCTTGTTCCCTCAATTCTCTTCTCTCCTTGTCCCGCCTATACTTCCTGTCTGGTTATTGGCCAATCAGGGTTTATTTACATATAGCGATATCCACAACATATTGCCAACCACATATACCAAAGACCACCTATTTATAGAGACTCCTGTGTAGCATCTGTCCACACTGTAACAGTCATTATTACCACCTACCTATGGCACAGCAGTCCCATGCCTTGTACATACAATGGGTACAGAGTTAGTATGTAAGAGATAGATATATTCTCATGTTCATTGTGGTGTTATTCATAATGGCCAGGACATGGAATTAACCTATTCATCATCTTCATTAATAAATAAATAAATAAATAAATAAATAAATAAATAAATAAATAAATAGAAAAAGGTAATATAATGCTGTTCAGTCTTAAAACAAGAAAATTGGACAAAAGACATGGCTCGGTAAATAAAGTGATAAAAAAACACTTGAGGCTCAAGCAAAAGAATTGGCCCAGAACTAACATGAATGCCAGGTGGGCATGACTTACCTGTAATTTCACCCTCAGAAGTTGGAAATATGGGACATCTCCAGATTACCCTGGCTAGGAAGAGTTGCTAAATCAATAATCTGTGGGTTTAATTGAAAGACTTTGCCCCAAAGAATAAGGTAGAAGAGATACTGAGAAAGATTCCTAACATCAAGCTATGGCCTCCATGAGATCACACACTTGCATGCTAAAACTTGTATACATGCTCTATCACACATCACACATATATATGCAAAAAGAAAAAAATGTCATTTTCTAAACATGGTGAATTTGAAATTATGATAAATGGCCATAGGTGGAGGTGTTGGTTGACAATGATAGCATACATTGTCAACTACAATGGTGAGCATATCAACCAAACTACTGACTGGTGGTGTGGGCTCTCAAAGGACTGCCTTTGGGGTAAGTGACATCAGGGAAGTATAAGGTACAGTGTACATTCTGTTACAGTCCTACCTTTTGACAACAAAATGACTGAGAAGAAGAACATTAGCCCCTTGCCTACCCTGTGTCCCTTGGCTTCCTTTAAGCTAGGTCCCAGGGGTACATGCCCCCTTATTTCTCAGTTCATAGAAGAGTAGCTGTCATCTCCCACCTTCTGCAGCAGTGAAACACATTGCATAGTTGGGTGCTGAAGTCATGGTTTTTCTTCTGGTTAATGTTGGCCTTGTGAGGCTACAGCCACCTGTACTGGTGGTGTTGAATGTCTGTAGAATCCCAGAGAAGGCGATATATGTAGGTCTCTGTCTCCATGACAGTATATAATCATAATTTCCTAGTCAAGTTAGAGCACCCTGGGCTCTGGGAGTGTGTAGACTCTTTCTACAAGACTCTGCAGATCTTTAATTAGACAGTAAGCCTGCTGCAACTATGAAACTGTACAGTAGCTGGGACTATCATCGTTCATGCTAAGAATTTGCTAGGACTTTCCCATTCACTCTTGCCCTTGCAACAGAGAAGGTGGGGAATTCAGTGGTGGTTTCTAGGGAACAATATTCTTCATGTGAATCTGGCTGAGGCTTCAATCTTTTAATAGTCCAACCTCACTCTTGTATGCTCTCACATCCTCCCATATTCACTCACCTCAAAACTACAGCTCTTGGGGCTGGAGAGATAGCTCAGTGGTTAAGAGCACTGGCTGTTCTTCCAGAGGTCCTGAGTTCAATTCCCAGCAACCACATGGTGGCTTACAACCATCTGTAATGAGATCTGGGGCCCTCTTCTGGCCAGAATACTGTATACATAATAAATAAACAAATAAAAAAAAATACAGCTCTTTAGCTGTTTTTGTTCTCATTTTAGAAGAGAAGGCATTTTACTGCTGCTTCTCGTTCATTTTGGATCCTTCATAATTCTATTTTACAGCAGCATAGCTGCCTACCAGATCCTGTCAAATTCTTAAATGCTTAATATTCATGTAATCAGTCACAGAGATACAAGTGCTGTATGACCTCCCCCACATGTGTACTTGAATATTTCCAAATTCTGGGCTGGGGGTGTTTTTCAGGAATATTGTACCTGCTCAACACACATGAGGCCCTGAGTTCAATACTCAACACACACACACACACACACACACACACACACACACACACACATGCTCAATCACAATTCAAACCCATAGAAACAGGCAGTATAGTGGTAGTTCCAGGGCCTGGGAACTTAGAGGAAATAAACAAGTATTATAAAAGAGATAAAGTGTTGGACAGAATAAACAGATTGTATTGTATCTGACATACAGCATGATGATTGTGTTTATTAATGTGGTGTTATTTGCTTAAAATTTGCTGTAAGCAAATCTTCAACATTCCCATCACTTAATAAAATAACCCTGCAAGATGATGGGTATGCTAATTTGCTTGATTAGGGTTATCATCTCACAGGAAATGCATATGTCAAAACATGATGCTGCATATGAGGAATACATTTTCTTTTTCAGTTATACCTCAATACAGCTAAATAAAGATGGGATCTTATTTAAGAAAAGAGTTGCAAGCCAAGTATGAGGAGAGGGAAGCAAAGATAGGTGAGTGCAATAACACTGCAGAGCTTCATATAAGGTTGGGATCCATTTCAACATTCTCAAGGAATCAGTAATGATGTTTTTACAGCATAGTGTGCCTGGTGCTGAGGCATGAGGGTTGTCTGAGCATATGAGTTAAAAACCCAGCATGCATCACATAGTAAGACCACATCTGAAAAGAGAGATAGGAAAAAATAAGAGAAGGAAACAAAGGGGAAGAGAAGGGAAGGGGAGGGAAGAAGAGGGGAAGGAAGAGAAGGGAAGGGGAGGGGGAGGGGAGGGGAAGAAAGAGAAAGGAAGAGAAGGGAGGGGAGGGGAGGGGAGGAAAGAGAAGAGAAGGAAAGAGAAGGGAAGGGAGGGGAGGGGAGGAAAGAGAAGGAAAGGGAAGAGATGGGAAGGGAGGGGAGTGGAGGGGAGGGGGAGGAGAGGGAAGAAGGGGAGAAGGGAAGAAGAGAGGGGAAGGGAAGGGAACGGAAGGGAACTGACGGAACTAGAAACTGGAGGAAGGGAGAGAAGAGGAGAGGAAAAGAGACTCATAATAAATGGCTAGTCAATCCTCTAAAAGAGTTCCTTACTACATGTAACAATACAAGTCACTTGATCAGATATAAGAAAGATGGAGAACTAGAAACTTCTAGAAGCTTTTCAACAGGAAGATGTAAGTGAAACCTGTACTTAAAATTACATAGCATTTCACAAGCTTCTCCTTGTGCAATCCTTTATAATAATCTATAGATGTTGTCTAGTAGACCCCTAAAATATTCTTGTATACTATATGCAGTAACTAAATGCATACTTTTGACAATGTTACTTTCACTGATTAAAATAATTACAGAGTGTCTGCTTTAGGGAAGTCAGTCCCTGAAATCTTACTGACTTCTTAACAGGATTCGTTTCTAGAGCACTTGTCAGAGAAAATGTCTAACAGTTTGAGTGACAAGACTACATGCTTAAGAGCAGAGAAATCACTGGATTTTCACCAACATACAAAGCCTTCTGACCCTACCACACACAGTAGTTCAGAGACACTGGGATTCAAATATAATGAATCATGAGAAAGCAACATGCTCCAGTAAAAGCCCACCACATCCAACATTCATGGTGCATTTAACGTCACTTAACATGAAAATTATCAGGTTAAAAGGCAGCACGGCTATTGCCTTGTTTTCCCAGTTCTGCTTCTTAAATCTTTATAAAACATTTTTTGTCACTTTTTAAAGTAGAGATTGCTTAATAACAGATACAATAAATGTCCATATACTCACATTTAAGTCAAGAGTATATTTATCTCGATTGTTGCCCACACTCGTTTTAGTGGCAATACTTGACTTCTGTGTAACTTTAATTCTGAGCAGTTGTCACTTGAGTGAGAGAAGTCTTTAGCCAGAAATATAAATGGTATCCTAACTTTGCAAACTGTACCTTTTCTCCTGTCTCATCCTCTTCATTTTTCACAATTACCTCCCATTTGACTCTTAAATCACTAAAAACATCATAATTTTATAATCTCCTTAATTTGTAATATTGTATTTCACTTTGGAATGTCAATATTACTCTCGGTAGCAGCCACTGGCACTCCATGTACTCATTTATTTTCCAGTGCAACTTGTGTTTAGATTTATGATGCTTATACTTTTTCTTCTGTGGAAAATAAGTGAAACACAGATTATCAATGTTCTCCTGAAGATGTGCTTAAAATCTTTTCTTAGGACTAAGGATTCCTTTTTACATAAGCTATATCTGGTTGTATGATTTATTCTCAGCTTAAAATTAGCACTCTAAGAAATATAAATTTAGACTCAATATGCATGAGTGGTACAAGCTTTTGCATATCATTCTTTAAAAAAAATATTTTTTTATCCATTGCCTGAGAAAACAAGCAATCCTTAATGGCTAGTAAAGTTCTTTGTGGCTGTAAACAGAGTTTTTCTAACAGCGCTATCACAGAACGAACAGGCCTTTGAGGTCCCTACCTGAGGAAAGTAAGTGAGTTTCAGATATGCTTTGTCTAAATCTAATTTTTAATGTTGAATACTAAAATTTCAGCTCCAAGAACTAGACAGTTCCATCACATAATAAAACCACACAAGATGAAGCATCTAACCTGAGAGACCTCTTCATACAAACCAACACCCATTTCCCTCCAATAAAAAAAAAAAAAAACAGACAACCTGCTTTCCCAAAGTTAACTTTTCATGCTTCAAGTAGCTTAGGCAATAATGAGGGTAAGATTGGTAGCAACGTATCTCTCCAACAACTACGACTGTTTAAATATGAATGAGACAACAGTCCCCAAAAGTTGATCAATAACATTGATAAACCCAAATTAGTTGATTGCAAACTAAAATAAAGCACCAAACTGTATCCAGAATTTCCTAACTCCGTGGAAATAAAATTTCCTTACATAATAGAAGAATGTTTTATAGTATAGCAAAATATCATCTATCATATCAAGAAACAAGATGTTCACCTTTGAAATATGAGATGTGTAGAGTGGCCAACAGTTTGAGGAACAGCATTCTGAAAATATTTAGCAATTATTTTATAGTAGTCATAATCAAAATATTTCAAAAAGAAATTGAAAGTCATCATGATACAAATGAAAAACTATGAAATCTCAGCAAAGTAATAGAAGTTATTTAAAATAACTAAGAAATTTTAGGAATGAAAATATATTAAAGGAAAAAAATCTTACTAAGTAAGTGAAATACGAGAGTGAAGATGGCCAAGAATAGAATCAGTGGATTAGAAGATAGGTCAAGGTAATTTTCAAAGACTAATTTATTTTATTTTTTATTTAATTGTGTGTATGGGGATATGTGCAATGAGTGTGGGCGCCACTGAAGACCACGAGAGGATGTCAGATGCCCTGAAGGTGCAGGCAGCTGTGAATCATCTGACATGAGATGGGAAATGATCTCAGGTCCTCTGGAAGAGCAGTGTGAACCCCTAACCACTGAGTCATCTCTCCAGACTCAGATCAATAGAGCTTTGCCAATATCTAAAACAAAGCAGGGAATGTAGACTTCATAAAGTTTACTGGAGCTTCGAGACCCCAGGGGGAACGGCTAGAAGAGTTCCAGCAGGAGAAAAAACTACAGAAGATAGAGAAAAAATATAGATAAACGAGGGCAAGAGGAAATAAAAAGAAAACTGTGTCTCTAACACATCTAATTAAACTTTAAAAGTAAATGGGATAGTTCGGGCTGTCTCTCAACCATTGCCAGTAGTCTATTGTGGGGGTATCTTTGTGGATTTCTGTGGACCTCTCTAGCACTTTGCTTCTTCCTATTCTCATGTGGTCTTCATGGTCTTTTATTCCTTGTTCTCCCTCTCTGTTCTTGATCCAGCTGGGATCTCCCGCTCCCCTAAGCTCTCTTTCCCTCGACCCTTGCCCTTCATTACCCCCACTCACGTCCATGTTGTTCATGTAGATCTCATCCATTTCTCTGTCATTGGGTGATCCCTGTGTCTTTCTTGGGGTCCTGTTTTCTAGGTAGCCTCCCTGGAGTTGTGAGTAGCAGTCTATAGGATGAGCAAACACCCTAATTGTCATGCTAGAAACCCCATCCAATGACTGAGGGAACCGGATGCAGAGATCCACGGCCAGGCCCCAGGTGGAGCTCCAGGAGTCCAATTGGCAAGAAAGAGGAGGGTTTGTATGAGCGAGAATTGTTGAGACCAAGGTTGGAAAAAGCACAGGGACAAATAGCCAAACGAATGGAAACACATGAACTATGAACCAATAGCTGAGGAGCCCCCAACTGGATCAGGCCCTCTGGATAAGTGAGACAGTTGATTAGCTTGATCTGTTTGGGAGGCATCTAGGCAGTGGGACCAGGTCCTGTCCTCAGTGCATGAGCTGGCTGTTTGGAACTTGGGGCTTATACAGGGACACTTGGCTCAGCCAGGGAG